>VZTE01004907.1:1293091-1425826 GCA_013397775.1 Eulacestoma nigropectus | reverse complement strand
TTTTGAGTGACTGTGTATTTTGGACATCTCCACTTATAAGGGCCTGGCTTCAGCCAGCTGTCCTATTACGGTTCTTGAAAGGGAAAGGGAAAGGGAAAGGGAAAGGGAAAGGGAGAGGGAAAGGGAAAGAATCACACCTGAGGCAGACAGGAGTACTGACACCTCTTCCTGTCCTCCTTCATGATCACTTGCTGTCTGATTCATGAGGATTTTGGACATGGCTAAAAACTCTCCACCATCCCTTAGTCCCTTGCACAAGTGAGGATGTTCCCCCTTGCTCCCACATCAAAATTCTCGTGAGAGTGGCTGGGAACACTGTTCTCCAAATCTCTTCTTGTGTTCTCACAGCAAGTAACATCTGTGAAAGCCAGAGGGGAGCTGTGTGTTAAAGCCTGAAGGTTCTCCTAAGGCAGTGAGCCTCTCAGACCAGCAGGATTTATGGCATGCTCAGTCACATCCCTGCCTGGCCTTTTGACTCCTGGTTCAAACAACCAGACACCTACAAACAGCCAGATCCTATCCAGATTTTCATCTGGAATCCAAGGTAAGACTTGCACCTCCAGTTTAGACCCTCTGGGTCTTACTTTGAACGCTCTGCCACTGCATTTCATTTATGGGAGAGGTGATGCATGCTCCCTGGAACAAAAACAGTAAAGGACTGTGAGTCACTCAAAGCCAGTGCACAACGTAAAAGAAGTTTGAAAACCTCCTGACCCCCAGCATTTATTATCCATTAGAGTTTCTCATTCATTCCCACTGGGAAAAGCTCCTCTGACATAAAACACTCCTATATTTTGAGTAGACACAAACAAAACAAGAGCTTATCCTGGCCTGAGATTGCTCTTTTTTTTCCTGCAACCTCACAAGCGTTTATTTCTGAAGACAGATTTGCCCTCAAAGCAATTGTGCTTTCAATGTTGTCCCTAAAGGAGGTTTCTTTCACTCAATGTGACAAAATTCCTTATGGACATGTGCTGATCTTGATCCAGTTCATCATATTATCGTTTACATATACAAATCTTCATGGAAGTGTCTTTTTTAGTGTTTTGCTTATCTAAGGTAATTCTAGGATATATTTTCATTCCATCAACTATCACCAAGTTGTTATTTAACCTTATACTCTATTACAAATTCTTCTTGAATCCATTTGAACAACTAGTTGTCAATTAAAAAAGGAGTTATACTGTTCTATTCCTGGAGACTCTTCACTTCTCCATTGCTCTGGCATCCTCTTGTCATGGTTTCAAGACCAACCCTTAGTTGCTGTGAACTTCTTTTGTGGGTTTTTAACTTCATGTGACAACAAGACCAAGTGAGATGTTGGTTTGAATTATCACCTCACACCTTTCTGAATCACACAGGATCAGGAAATTCCGTGAACTGAGTTCTGTTTGCAGCTCTGCCAGAAAAAATGCAGCTCAAGTTTCGTTATATGTGTTCACAGCCTCATAAGTCATTATGGGCCAGGGATAATATAAAATAAAACCGCGAAGTGATAAACAGTGGAGTAATATAAGTAACTCTGAAGGAGAAGAAATACAATATATCAAGAGTAAGACCTGCCTAACAAAGGAGCCCCAATAAGGGAAATGACCTGTGAGCTGGCCTATAAGCTCCACACATCTGTGCTCTTCAGAAGTGCAGGAGGGGCCTAGGATCAGCTCCAGTTTCTCGACTGCCAGGTTAACCCACATCATCTGCACAGACAAACCACAGAGGGAAAGGAGCCAGGCAACTCCGCAGTGATCCTTCTGGCAGATATATGAGCTGGAGGAGTAGCCACTGAGCAGAGCTGAGTGACAATCGTTTTGTTGGTCCCATTGGAATTGCTGTCATATTTAATATTTATCCCACCTTATAAAGGAGTGGAAAAAAACCGAATCAACAAGCAAAAATTTGAGGATGGAAAAAAGGGAAAGACATAAGTCAGATCTGCTGAATCAAAATGCTTGGGAGATTTCCAAGTGTTTCCCCTAAAGTACTACAAATGGACAAATTTGTTTTACTGTAAATTAATTTGGAATGTGAATTGGAAAGGCATTTCCAAATTGGAGGAGTAATTTCCAACTTAGCCTTTAAATGAAGCATGTGGTGGTTAAAAAAAAAAAAAAAAAAAAAAAAAAAAAAAAAAAAACTACAACTTTTTCTTTATCCTGTGTTTTCCCTACGATAAGGAGAATTCAATCCCTACAATTAAGGGAGAATTCAGCTGTGTACCCGGGATAGACTTGCTCTTTTCCTGTAACCAGACTATTTTCCAAAGAATTTCCAATGTCAAACACCTTTCAAGAGGTCTTGAAGCCATTGCAATCTGCTGTCCCTCCACTTGCAGCATCCTGCCCTTTCCTCTCTGGCAACAAGGCCCGGATGGGAACTTTCCATGGGCCATCTACGGCACTCTGAACATGAGCCCCTGTGGCTGGTATGGCAGGATGCTGTCAAATCCATGGAGACCAGACACTACACAGCTGCTTCTCCAATCTCAGAAGTGGCTGAGTTTGCAAAGATTGCTGCAGGGAGCAGCTAGTGCACACAGGGAAGGGAAGAGGTGCCCTTTGCTTGAAAGAGGATGGACTGTCCTGAGCCATGGGTAGTCTTGGTGCCTGCAGATGATTGATAAAGTCTTTCACAGAGTTTGGAAATGGAGAAAGACAAGACATCCAGATGTGAGGTCAATATCCAACCATTTGCATGTGTGTAGGAGGCAAGAAAGGCTGTGGAATCCCTCATTCCTAAAAAAAGACTGCACTATTCCTGAGGTGAAAGTATAGAGAGACCCACCCCTGTGGGAGACATTGACTGTGAAAGTAACCTGAAAAGCACACCACTAGTGGCCCTTCCCCCCTAGACCCTTCACTGGACGTGCCACAGTTGTCCTTGCAGTGGACCACAGGGCTGCACTGCAGCGAGCACCCTGGTGGCCCCACATGGCTGGCCATTTCCATCCCATGGCACTTCCCCAAGCATGCAACCAGATGCAACAGCAACATGCCCTCTTGCAACCTGGCATGTGTCACAAGATGTTGAGAAGCCTTTGTGCAGCCCCAGTCTGTCTTCAGCTGCTATAATCCGGAGCAAAATGTGCACAACAGCATTAACGTCAAGTTAAAATAAATCAAAATCGGCATCATTTTCATCTTGCCTGGCTCATGGTAGCCGCAACAAACTAACAAGTACTAACCCCAGAGCTGTGAACATTTTGTTGTTAGCACCACTGGTGATTTACAAAGAAACAAGCAAGACGTTGCTTGTGCTGGGCAGACTCAATGGAGAAATAGGAGATAAAACACATCCGTTTTTATCCAGTCCTGCAGGAAGGGGTTGAGGGGGGAAGAAGATATTTTTGCATCGTGGTCATGCGAAAGGCAAATTTCACATGGATTTGCAGGCAGACTCATAAATCAGTCCATGTTCCCTCTAAAAGTTCATGGTCTTTTGCAACCTCCCAGTGAACCAGGGCTGAGCTTAGAGATTGCAAAGAAACCTGAAGCCAAGCAAGTTTCAACTAAATTAATATTTTTTTGTGAACATTTTCTCAGGTCTAACTAGTTTGCTTAGGTGTTTAGGCAAGTACAACCATGTCATTCAGGAGTAAAACAAAAAAAAAAGTTCTGAGAAATCAAATACACCACACAAAAAATAACTGCAAAAAAATCTTTACCTAAATCTAATTTGTTCCCTGCTCTGTGTTCATTGTATTTCTTGCAAAGGTTTCACTTAAGGCAAGGATTCAGCTTTCATTTCAACACCTGATTTTTATTTGTTCGTGATCTTTCCACTGCAGAAAACCCAATGTGCCGGTGTTAGTTGTGGCATGGTTTGCTCACTTTTGTTCAGGAAGTTATAATGATTTCAGACCCATGTTAATCAAGCAGTCAGAGGAAAATCTCTTTCCTAGTCGCAAAATAAAAATTAAATTATAAACTTGCCCAGTAAGAACAATTTAAATATGTTAGATCTTGCAGAAATATTCCTATGCTTTCTATGTTTGCCAGTGCCCACCTCATCTTTCTGGTCTTGTAATTACAGTGGGAGTGCTTTGAAGTAGGAGCTGATTTAAGGGTTTAACTCCACGGTACTTAAAACACAAAAATACGGTCTGTGCCCACAGCTGTGCCCACATCTGAACTTCCAGGGTGGATCGCCATTCGGCTGAAGTTCCAGCAACATTTAACTGGGCAGGTCCGTAACGCCAGCATAGATGTCCCCAGGTGCAGCCGCGCTGCACTGCTGGCTCCGCTGCAAAGGGGCAGGTCGCTGCCTGCCTCCCTGTGCAGCTGCAGTGCCTTTGGCGGGGTCTGGGGTAAACCTCAAGGCCAGAAGTTAATGAAGGGCAGGGAGCCACGTGTGTTTGCAGCTCTGGCATGCCCAATGCTGTGGCCAGTGCAGTGGGATCACAGGATCCCTGGCCTCCTTGGAGCCCCAGCATTGAGGACGCTTGTAGATAAAATGTTTAAAGCAGTATCATACTGATAAAATATTTTCGTCCTCTAGCAAAGCACAGACCTTACCACAGCCCACACAGGCAGCCCTGGTCCCCCCACCTGCTGCCGAGGCGCACATCAGGTTCCAGCTCTGCAGGATGCTGAGCAGGGTATATTCGGGACAGAGAGACAAGGGAAATGGGCGATGCACACCCTGTGCTCCTTCACCTGCCGGGACTCGCCAGCCCAGGCTTTCCTCTCACCCGTCCTCCCTGCGCCACATCCCTTTGGGCGGCAGATGAGGATGGGGAGGGAGGCGGCGGTCGGCCCTGCTCTCCTGGCGTCTCTGCTGAGATGGTGCTTCCGCCTGCTGAGTGAGATGATGGGTGGGTTTCCCCACACCTCCCGCAAGAGTTGTTTTTGCAAAGGCTGCTTTTATTAGCCCAGCCTTTAAAAGCAGAAGTTATCAGGGCATAAATCATCCTGTGACTTGTCGAGAAGCCTGCGAGAGGAGATAAAGGCAAGACAGTTTGACAAACCGTTGGGAGAGGGAGGAAGAGGGAGGGGAAGCAGGGAAGGGGGGAGCCGAAGGAGGGAGCCAGGCCGCCGACCGATTATGTCATAGGTCAGCCGAAAGGATGCAAAAAAGATCGAGAAGCTGTTTCCAAACTTTCTGAGGCTGGCTCTGACTACACGTACCCACTACAGAGCTGGGTGTAATAAATACCGCACTCACAGAGAGCATTACATCACGTACAGGGAAAAGCCAGCAGATGAACTCACACCGTAAAACCTTGACTTGGTATCTAGCCAAGCTCAAGCAGACAACCCCGCTATTACGGAGTTGACAGGGCTCTGCACGTTGCTCTGGCTTCACCCTTCCACTTCCTGCCGCCTCCTCCAGCACAGCCAAGACTTCCTCACTCACCCTCTGTGCTCCCGCAGTCCTGCCAGCAGCCACCCCAGGCACCCAGAGCCAGCCACACAGTGCAAAACAGCAACAGCAAACCAGACATTTGGCAGAATTTTAAAACATGCTCCTCTATTTCCAGCACACTTTCCTCACAGCAGCTCCAGTTTGTTTTTCTAGTTTTCCTAGTGAATTTGTCAACCATTAATGTCTCTAAAAGACAGACCAAAATTTATAGGCACAGAGGGTCTGATTCTCTTTTACATTAAGGCTCTCATATCTGTTGGGCAGCATTGAGAGTCTTAAAGTGGGGGTAAATGTCATTTAGCACACAAAATCCCTTTTACAGGAAAAGAAGGGTTGAGAGATAAGTCCATGTCTGGTGTCTCTCCACAGAATTTCCCAATAGATAATAGGGGCAATGCTGGGGAATACTATAACAGGGAAAACTGGAGTGAGACTCAGATCCTAGCACCCTCAATCCCTCTTTTCAGAGGCCTTGGTAAAGAGGAGAGGCACAGCAGCCCTTCCCACTACCTGGCCCACCAGCCCAGGAAGGTTGCTGCCAGCAAGCCTCAGCCCTACCACAGGGCTGCAAGCACTGCAACGTTCAGCCTGGTTCAGTCTCAACATCTTATGGTGCTGTGACATGGCTTTCTCCAGGGGTCTTCTGAAAGCAAATGAAATATTAGGCTCTGGATGAGCCAAACTCGCCTTCTGGGGCCTTTTCTGTCTAATGTCTTCATTCTGTCAAAATTATACTTGATCAGGTTTCATTATTGTTGTTTTTAACTTTCACCTCTGCCTCAGCAATTCCATCTGGTAGGTCATATTCCTCTCTCTGATTGCTTTTTGGATAAAAACATGCTCACTGGGGCCTGCTTGGAATTACTTTTTCTTTTTATTTCCACTAGCTGCTCAGCTCAACCCCATAGTTTCCCTGACTTAACACAGACGGGGTCAACCCACCTTTGCCTTCCTGGCACATGCATTGAAGTTCTGATTCCCGTGTGCTACAATAACCCCATTCCATTTCTAACAATCTCCAAGGGGGAGTCATTTACAGGGACTTGGACTGAAAAGCACAAGTGTAGTATCATCCTCTTGCGTGTGCACTAGCGCAGATATTAAATCAGTAATGATAGGAGGGAAAAAATACTGTCTTGGCTATGTCCCCAGGACATTCTTAGAAGACTGATGATGTACATCTGCCTTCACTGTCTAGGTTTGAAATAATTAAAGACCACTATTCTTTCCCTTCCATTAATTTCATTGAGTATCTGGAAACACTTTTTTTATTTAGAATTTTATGCCTGCCTTTTAAGAGCACCATCCCCAATAACCTCATTTCTACCTACCATAATTACAGCAGCTTGACCTCTAAGGTATAACAAGAGGCTGAAACACTAGTGGCTACTGCACCACAGCTATTTATGCTCACTGGCACTCTGTTACGTTACACCATGGAACAAAAAGATTCCCCATCTTGAAAAGACTGCAAAAAAAGCTCCTCTTTAAGTTTACATCACTGGCTTGCTCTTCATATGGTTGCAAATTCAAAGGTCTAGAGCCTTTCCAGAGTGTGTACAAGCAGGACAGCAATGCAAACTCTCTTCCAGTCATAAAGATGACAAAATGGCTTGAGGAAAAGAGGACTTGGGCAACAAACCAGTTAAACAACCAGTCAACCAGTCAACCTGGTTAAGATTGGTTAACTACAGATGCTAAACCTAGTAGCTTCTTAGAACTTTCAAGAAGGCAGAGGAAAACAAAACAAAGCAGGAGGTGTTTTAAAGATGTTTTCAGCTAGTTAGCTGGTGTGTGGCAGCCATGTGTCATGGTGGCAGACCCCAGGGAACCAAAACTGTTGTCTGTATGGGAGAGGGTGGGACCTGTGCAGCTCTGCATCTCCCTCTGTGTGAGCTGGGGCCAAGCAGTGCACTGGCAAAGTTACTGGGCAGTAGGCCTGGACCCCAGCTGAGGTTAAAAGGTATTCTTGTGGAGATCTTAGTAAGATCCCTTTTCTAGTGGGAAACCAGAGAAAAGAGCAGTCTCCCTCTGATCTCTTCTGCTTCTCATGTTGCATTTCTTTCCTCTTTCCTCAGTCTTCTCTGTCATGGGTATTCCTATAGATACCACAGGGATAAAGGACTATTGCTTACTGTGATCCCAAAGCCTGGGAAGGAGGACTGACCCTCAAATAGATATGCTGTCTTGGAGAAACAGCAACACGCCCCTTCAAACACTTAAAACCTTCTAATTGAAAAATATTAACTCTTCCCTAGACAGGACGCTAGGTAAATGTAGATTTTTTTTTTTCAAGCAATAACCTGAAAAATAGCAATCCCCAACCCATTTTTTATTTTGCCTAACTTTTCTTTCCTTGCTTGTACATGTCAATATTTACAAGCTCTACCACTTCTTGGATTATTTATTTTCCCTGGTCTTATTTCACTGAGTGAAAAATCTCTCCAACTCAGGACTTGACAGTTTGTTGCTGATATCCATCTTTATTAACTTCACTGCTGCAAAAACCCAACAATAACCATATATAGTCATAAAAAACCCCCACCTCACACAGGATGATGCTTAAATTGAGGGGCGGGGGGGGAGGGGGGGGAAGGAGGCAGGCCAGAATTCTCCAAAAATAGCCAGTGGTTTTCACACTTTTATTTTTTTATGGCTATCACTGAAAGCCACTTCTCCCTCCCTTTCATTAGCAGTCAGTAAACTCACTGACAATCAGCAGGAGAGCTGCTGTTGCCACACCTGGGGGACGACAGGGAGGGTGGCCCTTCTCACCTCCCTATGTTGCACCTTTTTCTGCTGAGGGGCAGGACCGAAAGGGTTCAGGGCTATCAGGCTCCCTCTTATCAACCACAGTGAGCTCTGAAATGCTGGAGCCAAGCAGGCAGCAACAATCTTTCCAGATCGCTTTTAAATTTGGCCTTTGAGTGACAATGAACTGTACACTTTTAAAATATCCCCTGTAATGTGTAACGCAGGATGATGAAAAATGGATTTCCGTGTTCATTAGATAGCCTGGAGCTCAGGCCCACCTCCATTTCCCAGCTGACCCCCACCAAAGGGCACTTCAAGATGATCTGCACTTCCCACAAGGTGTTTTCAGCATTTCCCAAGTGGAAATTGTTGCTCTCTAAGAGGAGCTACTGGAACAGCAGGCTGTGCTGGTCAGTCTATCCTCTTCAGCTCAACATCCATTGGCTTGGCTCAATCAGAGGATTTGGCAGAGCCTTGCTGCCTTTGCACCAAAATGAATCAGAGCCCACCCCCGTATTACATCTGCCACTCAAAACGTGGGCAGAGCCATCTTTAATCAATCCGGCTAGATCGGGCCCATCCCTTCACATTTTCCTGTCCTGTGTTTTCAGAGCCAGAGCACAAGCAAGACAGTCTGGCATGCACAGACCTCTTTGGGCTGGCTCTTTTCATCTCTCTGTCCAGACTTTACAGAGTAATCTAAAAATAAACAAAGCCTCTAGCCCTGATAGCGGTAAAGATAACCTTCCTGCCCTGAGCCACCTCCCAGCCCACAGCGCTGGGTGCAGCTGGGCAGACAGGGAGGTTAGGGGAGGTGGAGCGGAGCTAGTTAGGGGAGCAGTCTGTAGACACCCACTCACAATCTCCTCAAGACCCAGCGGGTCACACTGCAGGGACCGGCCGAGCCTGTAGTGCCACCAAGCACTGCATGTCATGAAAGAGTGGCATCACACCATTCAGCTGCCTTGATATGAACAGGACTCAGAGACCTGGCTACTCCTGACAGGAGAGACCACCAGATGGTCAGCAAGCTGGGGGGCTGTAACATGCTCACAGAAACAGCATGGTAGTTTGCTAGCATGGGTCAGCCTTGGCCTTGTGAAAGCAAGCACTCATTTCTCAGTGTGGGCACACCTGAGAGAGGGTTTGATTAAACCAGCTGGCATCACATTAAGTCTTACCTTGCTGCTGCATTTTTTCTCTCTTGCCCACTGGTACTTAAGTTTATTTGAAAGCAGACACATGCCTGGATAGAAAAAACTTTTCTGTGAGTTCCTGTATTATCCTTTCTTAGCAGGGCTGTCTGCACTGTGAGGGACAAAAAGCCAAAGGGTCTGGCTTGCACCCCAGCAGCATGGGCTCATGCAGACTGACAGGTTATAGCACAATGTATATCTTTCCAAGTTTGGCAGACATTCACTCCAAAGGGGTTTCCAAATTTCCTCTCTAGCCTCCTGTGACAGCCTTGGATTAATTTTGTCTGGAACAGAAGATTTATTGCCTTTGAGTCATTGTGGTTCACTTATCTGCTCTACATCTTGAACCCAAAGTTCAGGTGGCATTTAGCTATCACCCTTCTTATCAATTCATTGTGGGAATACCCTTGTGAGACCCTGTTTCTTTCCACTGCCCATTGCTTCTTATCTGACTTTCAGCTGCAGCAATCCTACCAGAGAGCACTTTCAAAAGGATGACTGAGGCTATGTTGGCTGTAGGAGGTTAACAGTATGGGTGGTGAGATTCACAGCATTCCCAGTGCTTCCTCTGAGTATTTCAGGCATGCTAAAGCCAAAATATCAGAACAAGAACTTCGAAGCTTTCGAATAAAATCAGCTTGATACCCAAGGGCCTGACTGCCCCAGTGGCTTTAGCTCTGGTTTACAGCCAAAGTTTAGAAAAATCTGTTTTCCACTTCCCATTCAGAAGCAGCTGAAATCCCACCAGCATGGTCCATCCTGGGAGCAGGCTGTGTCTCCACGCCCTGGGACCTGGCACCAGTCCAGATGGCAGGAGCGCTGTGAGAGAGGTTGCTCTTGTGCAGTTCTCATCACTTTGGGCAGAGGTTAGTTCACGGGACTTGGCATCTTCAGATCAAGTCCAGGCAATTCAACTCAGACTTAAATCTGTTGCCTAAACCCAATTTGGATCTAATTGTAAATGTCTCTGGACAGCCCTGGAGAGCGTGGGAGATTTTATCCTTTCTGCCTGAGAAAAGCTATTCCAAACACTGTGCTGTCAGGTAGCCCATATGTTTGTTTATTTGCCTGCTCACTTCTTCAGACCTGTTCTGATTAATTTCTTGACGGATAGTTACGCCTGGCTTCAGCGACAGATCCTTCCCACCAGCAGCACTGTTTGGGGACACCCATAAGCTGCTCAGTGGGATGCGTGACTGCAGGAGGGGGAGGAGGGCAGCGACCTAAAGCTCGGCCTCCTTCGAGGCTGTCGAAGGCAGTGTGGGGCTGCGGAGGAATTTTCCGATGAGCTGGGAATTGTCCTCACGCTCCGGCAGGGAGTCATCTCGGCAGCACGCAGGGGGAGGACTGGCTGTGAGTCAGAGCTGCGCAGAGCAGAGCAGCTGCGTCCTGGCTGCGGGACCCTGCCTGGGGACAGCCTTGCTCACGGCCACGACACTCACAAAAGCAGGGCACTCGCAGGGGCGGAGGGTGCAGCGGGTTGTGGTAACTTACTGTTTTAAATGGAGGGTTTATTTTGGGAGCTCACTGTATAATTTCTCATCTTTTATGACTCATTAAGTCAAGTGAGCCACCTCTATTACTTACTTATACTTTTATATTTCAAGGGCAGGTCCTAAATTGATATTTGTATCAGTTGAGCACCTTCTGAGGCCAAGCTCTCTCATTTATCTGCCTGCTTAGCTAGGGATTTATCTTGTGTTCATACGCTTGCCTCCTCCAAAACGGCAGGTTTCTGGGAATTTGCTTCACAGCCAACATCTAGCTCCTGTGTTCTGTGCTTGTCAATAACTACTGGTGCACTAATAGAAAAGAAAGTTCCACATGTCTCGGTTAGCGTCTGTATTTGAAAACACGACTAGAAAAGGAAAAAAAGAATACTAAGAATATTGTGAAGCTTTGGGGAGTGGAAATGTTGCCATGTGGCAAAAAGAGACATTGCCCATGCACTGAACAGCTGAGAACAGAGAAAACTACTGAACAAATATTTTTAAAAATCATAAGATGATGACAAAATAATGGCCAAATAAGACCAGCTAACCCCCCCTTCAACTTACACATTTCCTTCCCACAAAACCTTTGAGAGGAAAGAGGGGGCTTCAGAGATGGTATCCTCTCCCCCTGCCTCCCCCAGGCACTTAATCAGAGATTTACAAACCAGTAAATCAAAAGGGACTGTGAAATTCCAGCCAGAGAAACGAACAGCGAGATTAAGTGGATTAGTCTACTGTACAGGAATCCAAGGAATGCAGCCCGCATGTGCTTTTGTTGTGGATTACTCAGCAGCAACATTATGGTTTTACATCTCCCAGAAACATATGGGCATGTGCACTTTGCAAACCAACAAGAAATAGCAGTCCCCAACATGCCGCTTTGCTGTACCAGCTGTGCTGATTTCAGCAGATACAGCATTTTCCAGGGAAAGGAGGAGAGTATTCAAATGCTTTTTTGTTGTATTGGTTGAAAATGAAACAGCAAACAAGCTACTCCTATTAGAAACAGGCAGACACATCCATTTAGTTCACTGGCAAAGAACAGACAACTCCCTCTAACTATTGACCGTCCACCTGTTAAAGGTCCAGTGAAATCCTGCAGTTCAGACACTGCAAAACTTTTAGGAAAGTCGGGTCCTGATCAAAACTTAGTATCTCAGACTGACACTAGTTTTGGTGTTGTTTTAATTGGGTCCAAAAGACTTCATAGCCTGAGTAGACTGTCGAAAGGGGGTAGGCAGAAACACAGGGAAGAAGCAGTAAGTGATGGATAAATGCACAAACTATTACTAGCCAGAGTTAACAGTTTGTATTAGCAGTCAGTAATAAATAATTAATATGGCCCTAGGAGATATAAAGCCATGGTATCTCGTGCTTGGCTCTAAATGGAACTCGAGATAACCTACTTTGAACAGTAATGTGTTCACAGTATGTGGGAATTAACTGCTCAGTGTAATAAGTATTATTGAATTTCTCATCTCTGTACAGATAAAGGGCAACTGCCACCAAAAAACACAGTAATAACAGTAACCAAATGACAAAAAAAGCAAACAAACCTGCTTTTCATTACATCCTTAAAATGTTATAGGTTGAAATAATCTTAAAAGGGCTTAAAAAACAGCAATTAGATATTTCCATTTTTGTTTTCCAAGACTGCAGCTGAGAAAACGAAAGAGGCCTAAGTGCCATACCGTGCTAGCCTTGCTAATAACTCTCTGTGAAAAATCTCATTAATTCAGTCTGGCTCTTCAGATCAGCCGCTAAGACCTTGTATTGTCAGTCATCCTCTGGCCTTTTCAGGATTTCCACAGCCTAACTAGCAGAGTCTCCATGGAAACCATGCAGTCATGCTTTGCACATCCCCAGAACTTTTTGTTCCTGACAAAGCTTGAAAAATCACATGCAGCATGGAGAGTTTAACACAGTGAACTAAACCCTGACCCACACTTATAAATGATAAACCCCAGCATACTAGCTTTATTATAAATGATTTCCTTACAAGATACTTAGCCAAGCTGGCAAAATGCTAAACCAGACGACATAGGAGGAACGCAGCTCCGGAAGAGAGGAAACAAACAAACCAAAGCAAACCACAGAGTTTTGGGCTAGTTCTTCCTCCTTTGAAAGTGCTGGAAGCACGCAGGTGTGGAAACAAGCAGAGAGCAGAAGTGGCACTCTGAAGTCGCCTTTCCTCAAACCCAGCATCCTCATAGCCCTCCGAGAAGGAGTCAGCTCTCTCATGACTGTGCATCACAGTGGTGCTGATTCACTTCTCTGGTTGTGCATCCCGGCCAGCAGAGGCGGCAGGAGCCGAGTCTCAGCCCTGTGGCTGCCTGGTGCCCGATACCCTGCCTGCACCTGGGATAGCCCAGGCACTGCTCACGCCTCCAGTCCTGGAGCAGGTATTTGGATTGACACAGCAAAACTGATACCAAAGGCAGTACTGGCATTGCTCTCGAAATTAGATCCTCTGGCTCGCAACTGGGAACCAGCAGGCTCAGAGTGCATGCACAGGTCTGATGGAGGGTACAAAGTTGGCACCCCACTCAACAGCCTACCTGCCTTCCCCCTAGGCCTTGATGCTCCCCACTGGACTCTGCCAGGAGGATCAAGTATAGTGGTCACTGGTTGCACTGACCCTGCTCATCCCCACTGATGCATGGAAGGAGCACTCACACCAACAACATCACTGCCCAATATAAAGCATTAATTATAGCCACCAGGGCAGGAGGTGTTGTCCCCAGGAAATGAATCCATTGAAAGCCCCACTGCATGGTCAGCACCTGGCTATCACTTGTTCCTTGGCACTGCAAGAGCCTCACGGGATTTTCCTGCTCTCCTCCCAAGCACTGCTGCTAGTCCGTGCTTGGGGAAGCAGTTGCACAAAGATGCTCTACGTTGGAGGACCAGCAAAAGTCAGAAAGGTCACGTGCAGAGAAGGAGTCACTGCAGGCCAAACTCACTTTGCTGCAGTAAATTCTCAGCAGTGGCGCAGATGAGCAACCGCCTGCTCTGTACAGCGTCTGGGTTTGTGAGAAAAGAGGTGACTCATAGCTGAGGGTCATGCTGTAATCTGGGAGGACTGCCAGGGGAGGGAGAGACACACTCAGCCTGATCCATGATGAGCTCACTCCTTTTGTGGGGCGGAAGATGCAATCTACCTCAAGAGGATCAGAGAGTCCCGAGTGGGCTGAACCAGTCATTTGGGAGCTGGCAGCCACATGCTTCCACCCCTGAGTTGCAAATAATGAGTTTAGGATTAGGAAGTCAGCCTCACATGGGATGGTTCAGGAGGCGTTTGGCACATGCAGTCCTTCCCCAGTGGGATTCAAGAGGTCAGAGAAGTCTTTGTTTCCATGGGGTTCCCCTGGCGTATCACCACAATGGATGGAAAACATTTCCTCACCTTCTCCTCCCCCAGCAAGGAGTGGTACATAATCAACAGGAAGCCTTGGATCTCTGGGGCCTTTCAGAGGATAACCACAGGCATCAGAGCCAGCGTGGTGTGGGGCATGCAGGCCTGATAGATGTTGGCTGAGCTGGCCAGGACCCTCTGAAGCTGGCCCGGTACAAGACAGCAGAACTACCCTGCCACTGCTGTGCTTGGGTGAGCAGCACTTGCTGATGCTCTCTCTCAGAGCCATTCCCCATCAATGCCAACCATCTGCTTCGCTCGCCACCCAAGCAGCTGCTGCTTCACCACAGAACATATGAGCAGCTTGGGTACCTGAACAATGGAAACTATAGGTCCTCACCCTCATGTGAACATCCAACCCACCTTTCCTGGTGAAGATCTTGCTGTGTCCTGCAGGCAGTTTGCAAGGCCAGAGGAAGCAGATGGTGTTGGGCTGGAGCAGGCTGAGCTTGGAGCAGACTAAGTTGAATGACAGCCATCTTTTGTGACAGCTTCAGTTTATTTGTTTGACCATGAGGACTGAGAAGATGAGAGATTAGGAGACATACTTGGATGAAGATTTTATGCAAAAGCCTTGATTCCTTCTTGCCGTGCTATGAAATTGTACATGAATTGGCTTAAAAGCAATAAAACATCTTCTTCGCATTTCTTGCTCTGATCTCTTATTTTCTTTGGCTTTGTCTGTCTTGTGGTCAGAGCTGAGACCTTCTGGCAGCCCAGGAGCCATGGCAGCTTGAAGCACTGCCTTGACAGCCCTAGGAATTATAATGGCTGTTTATCTGCTGAATACAGTGTAAAATAGAGTTGTGACTTAAAGGGCCGTATTATTAAAATACAACAAGGCAACCACGTGTCCCTTCAAAATTGCACTAAAATTAGAAAAAGCAACAAGTACTCTTTTGCTTTGCTACTGCAACTGCATTTATTTTCCTGAAACTGCATCCATACTGAAATGGGTTCACCATCTGGGACAGGGCTGTAGAGCAGGAGTCCTTTGCCTTGGTCAGAGCTAATGTCACTGAGCACTGCAAGGAGATTTCAGTCCCCAAGAAGGGCTAGTGTGGGATGTTTCCTAGTCAGCGACGCTAGATCTGCTTTTTGAGGAAGTGGCTGGATCTTGACAACACACCACAGAAAAGATAAAAACCCTAGAATGGAGACAGAGAAAGCATTTACTCTATCCCAGAGCTTGTTGTTCGCCTAGTGTCATCTTGCCCTTGCCCACTGCTTTCAGCCCTCCAGGGGACGCCTCTCACAAAAAGTCCTTGCGGTCAGCCTCAGACCACTCATCTGTGCTGGAAGTGGCAAAATGTGTTCACTCGAAGGGGATGTTTGCCTACAGGATCACCTTTCAGAAGGTACCTGCCTGCTGTCCTGGGGTACAGGGAAGCTTCTGGCAGAGAGAAGCAGTCCCAGAGTCATCACCACTGCTCTCTGCTTCCTTCTGAGACTGTGTTCAGGTCGTGAACGGCCACAAATCTCACTGGAGTCTGCACAAAAATAATGTGATTGATCACATGAATTCAGGCACTTACAATTCAAACTTTCTGCATAAAACCCTTTTTGTATGAGGTCTTTTATTTTCACACAGGCCCAGTATGGATAGACAAGGCAAGGGGACGCCAGTCACTTCTCAGATGCTTTCTGGCTTGGAGCTTCTAGCTCTGTAACAACACCTGTTAAAACCCCTAAATATAGGAGGAAAAATCCAAGTAGGATGCTCATGGGATTTGCACTTTCGTGAAAAAGAGACTCTCACAGGGACTTGAGCTGACATATAATGGAGATGACACGTGGGGCACCTGGGAACACAGATCTTTCTTTGAATCTGTTGAAGAAAAAAGGAGACAAGAATGAACAAGTGAGATGGTCACTGAGCTGACTGTGGGAGGCCTATAGGGAAGGACAAGTAGACACAGGACAGCAGAGATTACACGAAGTCCAGATGAAAATGACCTCCTTCGCGATCTTTTCAGTAAATTTAAGCCAGGGTCAAACACAAACCCCAGTCCATCAGTTTTGCCATAGAGCTCCTGTGGTTTTGATTTAGCAGTAGATACTCTACTATACTGCAGAAGCACAGCCTGACACTCCCTGTAGATCTGGGCAGGCTATTTACCATTTCTTCTACTTCACTTTCTCCATATTGACAGTGTTAATAGCAGATACTTTATCAAGCCTTTCATAAAAGATATTTATTGGTAAACCTCTTGAAGAGCAATGTATGATAGCCGTCTTCCTCCATTTCTGCCTGGAAGCAATAGGAATTGTCGATTTTCAAGTTAAAGTTTCATCGATGTTTAGATACTGTGAGAGTTAAATATTATTCTAAATTGAACCAGCAGCTAAGCAAACAGATGATAAGCTTTTACTGAACTCAGGAGTAGTATAGGAAAAAACCCTCCCATGTACTTTGGCTACAGGTGTGCAATGTTTATTCTCTTCCATTAAGTTGTAACTGAACTTTGCAGTTGGCTCCACAGCGTTTCAGTTGCCATAAGATTTTGTCAGGGCTGCAGTTTGTCTCCTATTTGGCTACACAAGGGGCAAAGAGATCTATGGAAAACCCACCTCTAGCTGTCTAGCTTTTCACTAGTTCTGTTAGCAGTCAAAATCTTTATCATACTTAATTTTACCAAGTCCAGCGACAGCCATGCCTGGCCCACCTGTAGTATGAATAAAGTCTGAATAAATTCTACCATTAAAAGAAAAATTCTGTTCTTTCTATGCCTTAGATACTTCACAGATATTATCATTAGAGAGGAACGAAGAAAGAAGAAACACTCTTCACGCTAGCCCCAAGGAGAGCCTTGGGGTCTTATATAACACTTTGAGATTTGAGATAATTTCCAAGTGCCTTCTGAAATACAAAGAATTGAAAATACGTCACAAAGTGACAGTGGGACAACAGATCTCATCCATCCCTCTCAGATACTGCCCTCCACCTGCCCTCTGCCTTGCTAATGTGCATGTATGAAGGAAATCTCACCCAGGAGACACAGACACTACTGGGATACCGTTTAGGGTATATAGAAATCATATTTCCACACTGAAAAGAGAACTTCTTGTTTCTAAATATGAGTAAAAACATAACAGCTCAAGCTTTATGGAGTGAAAATTCAGAAGCCAAGAATTAGTTTGCAGTCATCTAAAAATGCCACTAAAAACCAGCTCTTCTGAGTCTAAGAAATCTATTTGTCTTGTCTCTGAGGAAAGGCTGTAGGCTAGACAAAAATAGCTTTCTGGTAAGTTCCTCTGTAACCATAAAATCCATGTTCCTCCTTCTTCCAGTTGCACGTTCCCTTCTTAGTATCAAGCTGGGCATTCAGCTGGAAGATGCTGGCATGAATTTACCAAGGAGAAGCATGAATCCAAGCTGGAAATTAATGCTGAGCATGCTCTGAGGAGGCTATGCAGTTTGCTTCCTGTAGCTGGCTGACTGATGGGTGAAAATTTGGCCTCAGCATTCAGGCTCTCGCCTCCTAAGCAAAAGTAACACTCAAAAACTTTGAAGAGATTTCTGGTCTCCAGCCAGAAAAGGCCATCATCATAAAGAGGTGGGAGAAGTAAGGAAAAACAAACAAAAGGGAGGGACTCTTGAAAAATCACATATTCTTTTTGCATTTCACACAGAGCAGGTTTCTTGTGGATTTCAACACCCAGCTGCTTCCAGGAAGAGAACAGACATGCACGTGCCTGCAAAGCAAAACACAGCTGGAGAGCTAATTTTAGGCCTACCAGTCTTGGCAATGTCCCTTTAACAAATGAAGAATAAACAATTTTCATGCATATGTACAAACACCAAATTCTTCCAGTTAATTTAGATGGTGGTTGATGCAGTTTGGTCCAGGTACCACCAGGTGTGCCTGTCTCCCTGGAGTATGTTACTTTTCCCTGACTGGTGAGATTACCTCCTCCTGTTCACAATGCAGTACTTGTGTCTGAAAAACCCAGTAAAGAATTCCCCAGACAGCAGCTATGCCTCAGCAGAATGGAAGAGATGGGTTTCACAAGTACTTTCAGGTGAAATTACACTGACATTCATCCACTGTAGGGCTGCTGAGTGATTAAACCTTTTTCTATAATTAAAGGAAAAGTGGTCTTCCTCTTCTCTTCAAAGAAGCAAATGCCAACACATTTGAAGAAAGAAATAACAGGCATTATGTTTGCACTTGGGACTGGATTTCAGAAAGAGCAAGACCAACAAGTTACAGCCAAGGTTTAGAAAGGCATCATCTTACTAGTAAGAATTTCTCTTTTAAGTTCTGTTTGTAGTATAGATATCAAGACTTACTTGGTCTTAACTTAAAACCCAAGAGTGTTCTGGATTTTAAACCTGATCCAACCCACACTGGAGATGCTCCAGAAGTTTTATGTTTTGCTTTGTAATTGTAAAACTAACTTTCATTCAGAATTGGCCAAATGTTCCAGTACCTGGAGTTATTAGGTTAGTGCCAGGATTCAGAAGAAGAGGAAAACTTGCAAAAAACACCCACTGATGCCTATCTCCAATCTGTTGGTTGTTCCTGACCCTGTCAATGCTCCTTTCCATTTCTCAGGACGAGCACGAATTTTGGTTTTCACAATAACCCCCCCTGAACTGGTGGTGTGGGACATGGCCTCAGGTACCGAAGGGCAGGTTCAGAGCATTCTGGCTTCAACGTCCCTGCACTACCCTCTACTGAAGAATGACATCAAAAATGTCATGCAAACCCTCCTTCTTACCTCACTAAGGTCCTTTCAAAGAGAGACCTTCCCAGTCCCTTGCCCACATATGCTGCCAAAACAAAAATGCAGTCTTTATTTTCTCTACTGCCACTTGCCAATTCATCTAATGTGGGTGACACCCTCTATTCACAATGGTAGGGACAGAGGCAGAAGATTCATCAGCTTGTACCTGAAACATGGAGCAAGTCCAATGATACACCAACAAGCTGTCATCAAGGGCACTAAAAGTTACTCAGAAGAGGTAATACAGTGCCTTTTGTTGGTCAACACAAATTAAACTAAGAAAGTGATTAGGAAAGGATGGATTTCTGCCCTCAGTGATTCATCTGCATTTTGGGAAAATGGATAAAATCAAAAGCTGGATGTGCAACTTCACTGTCTGCCCTGCTAGTTCCAGTTCAGGCTTGTTCTAAACATATTTATCAGACACTTCTGAAAACTCTTCTCAGACTGCTAGGTAATAACTTGCATGACACTAAAGGTAATCTCAAATATATCTTTCCTTTCCTTTTTATCTTCCTTAACACCAGAGGCATCCATCCCATCATTTATACGAGAAACAGACTGGATAATTTATGGAAACAAAAATAGTCTACTGAATTGAAATAAAATGCTTCAATATGTGGTTATAATAATGAATGAAATAAATTCTGTCATCACATAGACACTGAGTTTTGCAAAAAAAATGTGCCCACGCCCTGAGCAAATGAAAATATTAATTCCATACAAAACTGCCTCCTCAACGAATGAGATAAGAGCAGACCCTTTTGACAGTCCATGTGTTAAAAGATTTCAGGATTAAGCAATGCCTTCATCCTTGTAAAAAGCTATTACCTAACTAATTTTTAATAGACAGGAGCATTTCACATAATCACACGTCTTTATCAGGGAAAGCAATGCTTGAAATAGATGCATGCAGAGCAGTTGCATTTCAGCTCTGTTTCCAGCTAAACTAAACCCACAGAAAGTGAAATTATGACATGCTCATTTTCTGTACTTGTGGTCATTAACCTTGCAATTTCCTAGACGCAGAGAATATTGAAATTATCTCTTATTATCACCATTATTACCTGAGGTGCAATCTCCCAAACTTGATCCAGCTTGCAAATAGATATGTTTCCTCTGAAAGGGAGTGCTAACGCAGGTATGCAAAACTTTTCTGCTAATCAGCTAGTTATAGACTATTCCTCAAATCAAGCAGATTTCAAAATTTCATTCATAAATCTGATTAGCAAATATTTACAGGGGTTTTTTTCATATAAAATTTCAAATCAGATCAAGATGATGTGGCATTCCTGAGTCAGTGTGAACGGCTGACAGCAGAATGAAAACTGTACCAAAACTACCTGTACCAGTTTAAAACAGAGGTCCAAAATTCAGATCAAAAATTTAAACGTGCCAGCTGCTTGGGTGGTTTTTCTTGATAGTTTGATCTAGGGAGAGATTTACTGTGTCCAGTTCTGGGCCCCTCAGTTCAGGAAGGACGTTGAGATGCTTGAGCGTGTCCAGAGGAGGGCAACAAGGCTGGTGAGGGGCTTGGAACACAAGCCCTATGAGGAATGACTGAGGGAGCTGGGGTTGTTTAGCCTGGAGAAAAGGAGACTTAGAGGTGACCTTATCACTCTTTACAACTTCCTGGAGGGTAGCTGTAGTCAGGTGGGAGTTGGTCTTTTTTTCCAGGCAAAAACTGACAGAACAAGAGGACACAGTCTCAAGCTGCACCAAGGGAAATATAGGTTGGATATTAGGAAAAAGTTTTTTACAGAAAGAGTGATAAAGTACTGGAATGGTCTACCCAGGGAGGTGGTGGAGTCACCATCCCTGGATGTGTTTAAAAAGAGATTGGATGTGGCGCTCGGTGCCATGGTTTAGTTGAGGTGTTAGGGCATGATGATCTTGAAGGTCTGTTTCAACCTAGACATTCTGTGATTCTGTGATTCTGTGATTCTGTGATTCTGTGATTCTAAAACTAGTTGTGGTGCAAAACTAGGATCTCACACCTATTTTGCCCAACGGAATGCAGAAAAGGGTACTGGCAGAACTCAGTAAAGAACGTATTTTTAAACTCAGGCAGGATGCTGAAAATGTAGTGAAGACATAGGTTGAACTTTTTGTTAATGAAAAGGAGTTCTATTCATTTGACTGCAATCATTTAGCTCAAACCTAAGCAAATTCTGCTACATTCTTTGTCTTATTTTTTTTAAGAAGTGCTTATTTTACAATAAAAATGGCAACTTCAAGATGAAAAAATAAACTCTTCATTTCTAAATATATAATAAATATATAAGTAGGAAACAGTTCCATTTCAAACTGTTAAAATGAACATTTTTAAGTTATTATTAGGAGTCATAAGACTTCCTTTCCTTTCCCTGTTCTATCAGTAATGCAGCGTGTCAGTTCCTTCTGACAGGCAGGCTCACAGTCAGATGGAGACAGCCAAATGCACAAGAGCACTGCTCTTACTTCAGACGTTTGCTCCAAATAATCACTCTGTTAGAGGCATTTCAAAGTACAGCTCAGTGCCAAACAATGCTGTCGCTGTTAATTGTGTCCTTCCCCAAAAGCAATAACTTTAACCGAGTAACTTTACACAAATACAAACAAAACATGCCCAGCAGGATGCTGACCAAATAACTTCCAGATTTTGCTAATGCTATTGTTTTGATGCCTGAGCGCCGCAGTTCTGACCTGTGCTTGGAACAGCACAAGGCTCCACAAAGATACTTAAGAGGAGGTGAGAGATCAGGGGAACTGAGCCCTTTCAAAGCCAGACCCAATTGCTTCTTACAGGAGATGCATCCTCAGGCTCTTGTACATCGTACCATAGTCTTACCCAAGAATTTGCTTTGGATCCCAACCAAGCAGTTGAAGCACCCTTCAGCTCCTCAGGTTTTATGAGATGAAATTACAGGACTCCATATATCCAAAGTAGGGCTCCAAGTGTGAGCCGAGCATAAGCCTGCACTATGGATGGAACCACAGTGTCAGAGGTAAGCATCACCCGTCTATTTGCACAGATGGGTTATTAACTTCAAGAACCTAATCATGTCAATTTAAATGTCAACATTGTTAATGATGTCACTGCTTGTTATTTTAACAGAAGCACCCAAGCTCCTATGACTTGGGAATTTGGGGTTGCATGTCTCTCATTTTGTCTTTGGTCCTAGAAGACAGACGAGACGCCTCCAGCTGCCAAAATTTCTAACTTCCACTTCTGACTTCGGCATCTCTCCACAATGAATTTTAATTTATTTCTATATCTATTTGCCACCCCACTAGAAATCATCAGTTTAGAGGCAACATAAAATTAGTGTCAAATTAATCAACAAGGAAATCTATACCATTTGTTTTGCTCCCTTCTCTGCTTATTCAGTAAAGGAAGCCACACAGCTTATTATCTGCTGTCTTAGAGGATAACTTATCCCTGGACCTTACTGCAGAAAGCACTTTGCCACCAGGTAAAAGGGAATATGTTGTTCTAACTTACAGAAATTCCTACTGAATTCTGGTCACGTCAGTAGGGATTTCTTTCCCAAATCTGTATTTTTTTTAATGTGCATAATTTTTCCTTTTCCTATGTTGTGGCTCTACCCTTCTGTTTTTATAACCTGCAGGAAGCATATTTCAAACATATTTATTAGCTTATTAAATCAAATTACACTTGCTCCTGCTGGACCAAGTTTTATAGAGTATACACAAAAATCAAAGAGCCTGTCAGTATAGCGTGTGCTATACTGACAATTTGTAGTCATGGCAGAGACAACTTAATATTTTTAATCAGCAACTGCACATACTTCAATTTACTAAATCAGAAATTGTTGGCAAGAATTTCTCTGTCCAAGTTCTGTGGCTCAAAACTGGAAAAGTAAGCAGTTTTGGGGAAGATGGGCCAAAATGAATAAGCATATTTGTTGAAAGCTCCTAGTAAAATGATCAGCAATGAAACAGTTAAAGATATTGACCTGTAAATACCTATAACTATGCTTCAAATTTTAAAAGCCATTTGAGTAAATGAGGCAATTTAACGTTTCTCTTTCTGCTGTTTCTCATATGCCTGTGGACTCAAAGAGTTTGGTTAAGGAGAAATTTATCTCTTGAGATGCCTACCACAGTGTACAACAGGGATCAACTCCTGGTATGATCAGCTGCCTCCAACCCCAACTACCCTCACAAGGCAGCTTAGCTGTCAGCCTGTGGTTGTATTTCACCCCTATCGAATGCTTGTGTCGTATTAGCCAACTCAACCTTTAAGCATCTTTTTTTTTTAAAGTTCAGATGAGTCCAGAATGCAACAGCAGATATATTTGCACTGCAAATTGATTTTAAAATTAAAATTTATATGCTGGAGAAGACAGAAAAAATATGCAGTAAGTCTGGGAAGAAACCTTAAATCTTCAAGGTGCTGTTCAATATTTTATATATACTATTTGTGCCTATATTTGTGTATACATTTATACATACCTGAATATGAAATCAGAGGATTTCCAGGAGTCCAACACAATAGCAATAGGAAAAGCAAATTTGCTAACAACGCAGATTTTGCACTCAGGTTCAGAATGCCCAAAGTGTCTAGGAAAATGGTTCCTGAATGCTAGACTTTTGTTAAGCTGATTACAAGCAGGCTCATCAGTTCCAAGATTGGAATTGATTTAAAAAAACGCTTACACCTACACCGACCTAGAATTTGGAAGAAATGAGATACAAACATGCAAGTTATATTTATCTCCAGCATTAAACCAAGATGATTTGGGGGGGTTCCTCCTGCTTTTTGCATTTCCCCACAATTTAAGTTTTATATTATAAATTCAAGTGTTGCATGTCTTCCCTGCAGGAATCCCTTGGTGCTCAATAAATAAAGATGGTTAAATAAACTGTGTTTTGTAAACTTTTGAAAACTGAAAATTTGAGGCTCCAAAGAAAGATTTCTTTCTTTGTTTCATTTTCGTCACCCTTTCTGTAATTGTGTTTCAGTATTTAGCTCCTTTGTAACCCAATCTTAAATTACGTTATTGATTTGAAAATCCAACGACTTCGTAAAGAGCAGAAACAAAGCCTCTCTTCAGGCCTTGCATGAAAAACAAGGATTTTAATTTCATTCCTGCTTTTACTCAGCATTGCAGCCATAGAGGAAGTCAAGATATTCCATGCAACACCTGCGTTACAGTAATTTAACATAAGACTTGTGACTGCATGAGGGGGAGTTTGAGATCCCACAGGGAGGACCAAAACAAGACAATTGTGTGCAGAGGGCAGCCTGCCTTACTCTGCTGTCCCACCAGCTGCCCTGGCCAGGCCACCCGATGCCACGAGCCAGCACACTCTGCCAAGCTGCTGGCACAGCCAGACCCTACAAATCTGGGTAAAGCTGAAACTTGCTTTCCCCACCAAAAAAATTACAGCAGATCCACTGTATAAAATCTTATTCTGAATAAAACATTGGAAGAGAGAGGGCTAAACCCTTAGGCAGCTGGTGCCCGGGCAGCTTGGTGCCCTGTGCTGGGGCAGGGCACTGGAGCAACAGTGAACATGAAGGCAAAGGCACCCGTGGGCACCCCTGGGGTAAAGGCCAGAGGGAGGAAAACAACTGCATGTGTTCGGTGGTTATTCTTGATGCTTTCCTGCCTGCCTGTCTGCCCTTCCCGTGCTTACAAGCTGTTCGCTTGTGCAACGGGTGCCTGGCAAGCAGGGGGAGGTTTCCTCCGACTCCAAGGGCTGGAAATTGGGTGCAGCCGGCACAGGAAGCGAAATTAAAGCTGACACCAGGCAATCTGGTGTTACAACCGTCTGCATGCCTATTGATCTGAAGGCTTAGTCTGCATTCTGGCTTTATCAGCTGGTGGCATCACGACTGCCATCTCCTCTCTCTCATCCTTCTAACCTGGAAAACACTTCTGAGGGTGCTGAGAGACACTTATCAAAGACCCACTGCCTAAGAAAAGAACAACATGCCTCAGAAGAAACAGCTGCCTGGCACCTTTGAAGAAAGTTTCATGACACTTTTTCTATTTAATTAAAAAAAAAAATCCCCAATATATACATGATGTTTCGCCTTGCAGATCATTTCAGAACAGCTTCTGACAGTGGTGGATAATAATGAACCTCTTATCAAGACATTGCCAGCTCGAGACAGACAATGAGCGTATGTATACACATAGATCTCAGTCTTGTTAACATCAGAGACTGAAAGGGATGGTGTGCAGGAAGATTTATTGCAGGGAGTTATCCACATACACAAAACAAAGCAAAACAAGCCTGAATCTTTCTCATGGAGTTTTTTGCTCCTAATTGGTTTGTAAGCTGGGAGTGTTGACCCAAGGAGCAGAGTTGATGAAAGAGTGATCTGCTGAGATTTTTCTCCATTTGATTTAATTATTCCTCTCCTGTAAGTGTTACATACACAAAGAAAGCTACCTTAAGGAATCAAATCAAATCAAATCAAATCAAATCAAATCAAATCAAATCACACCACTGAAAGAACAATGGAATAAAACCCAATGACTATATCAAAGTGGACTGAGAGAGATTTCATTTTTCCACACTGCTGTGGTATTTGAGGAAGCATAAACACACCTTCATATGGGGAATGAAGGTTTAAACAACAGTATCATATTCAAGCAAGAATAAAAACTATCCTCTACATTTTCATATGGCACATTGAGGCAAAAAGATACCCTGTTGAAGCTATCTAAACTACCTCATACACTGATATGAGGTAAAACAGGAGCAGGCTCTTAAAACTGTGCTCTCACCCACAGCTTTTTACCATGGGCTCGAAGTGAAGCTGTAATTAAGCTCAGACTACTAGAGCTGCTCTGATCTTGAATATTTACCATTTAAATTCAGGACCACAGAGCTCAACTCTGATGCTATCAAGGCTGGCATTTCATGGCAGAAGTCATGGGACCACAGTAGTCATGCTGCTATTATTCCTAATATTAATTCTTATTAAGGAGAATTGCTTACAAAAAAGGTAGACCCTAGATGTTTTCTGTGACTCTCACAACTGGTGAGTGGGTTCAGATAACACTGAAAGCCAAACAGTCTGTAGATCAGTGAGGTTTTACCTAGCCAAGTGTAAGCTACTTAGCTCAACTCTAATATTTATGATAGGCTTAGTCCAGTAAACAGATAAATTGGTAAAAGCATGAAAAGACCACACAACTGCATGTAGGCAATAAAGACCACACACGTACCTTTTTTCAGACTGAGGGCATTAAGAGAATAAGGATGTGCCAACAAAAATTTAGACTTGGACTGAACAAATAAATAGTGGTCATTAGAGTTGAATAATGTACCTCAAATCCAAACAAATAGTCAAACTTACCAGGCAAAAACTCCCACAGTTTGTTTTAGCATTACTTCAACATCATTTTCGTGCTAACATAATGGGTAAAATTGTAAGTACTTCCCAATCTATAGAAAGTTTTGTCATCGATTTCTCTGGGGCAAGAATTTGACTCTATGATTTATAGCATACAAGATCTACAGCAGCTCTTCATACACTTATGTGACTCTACTCCAGAGCTGAATAAATAGAACTCAAACAGAAGGAGCACAACTGAAAAAGACAAGTCCATATTAAGTATACAAACTCCAAGAAAAAAATCTGGCTTTAAGCATAATTGAATAATTGTGAGACACCCATGCAGACATTGGAAAACCTGGATTCTTCTTTCTAAATGTTTCTGTTAGAAATACGGGGTTAAATCTTGCTGACACGAAAGGTACTCACTCATTTTAATAGTAGAAGTTTACTTTGGAAATCAAAACAAAATATTCTTCTGAATTTCGTATTGGAGTAAAATGGTTTTAAACCTCTGTGAACTCCGTGGTGCTAGTGAGAGAGAATTGAGAAAAGCAAATCAATTACTAGAAAGCTTAAAATCTCCTGTTTCTGTGTCCATACAGAGACCTTCTCCAAAGGTAAATAAATGGGGAAGAAAAAAATGTTGCAACAGTACTATGGCTTATTACCCAGGTAGCCATGTTAGATAATTCCAATGGTAATTTCTGGCCTCATTGTTTACACATAGTACAGGCAGTGATATACTAGGACATCTAAAATCCTAGTATTCCACATCTCTAATTAAACCTTATCTGCCTAAAGTGCTCCTACATTACTGGATATATGTGAGTGAGCAACGTGGTATTTGCATAGAGCTTTGTAAATTGAGAAAGCTTTGCAAACAATAACGAAGTAAGCCTCACAAATACCGTGTGCAGGAAGAAGGGAAGTCAGGGACCCCACTTTTACAGGTAAGGAAAGAGGAGCAAACACATGCTTATGGCTGTGCAAATATTCATAAACGATGACAGAAGTTGCAGATTCGCAGTGCAGTAGAATTCACACCAATTGCCCATCCCTCCTCTTAGCATAAAACTGTTGCACCACAGCACAACATATTTTACATATTTTACTCAGACGTGCAAAGGGGAAGAGGAGGGATTAAAACCCTATGTGACTTAGATGACCACATACAACTGCAATAATTATTTTTTAGTGTAGTACCTGGCCCGGTTGTATTATGCCAAATCAAGGTCTATATTTTTTCAATTAACTAGCGATTTCTAATACTTCACCTTTGGGTTCAGCTAAGCCAAACCTTGTACCAAGCCATGTCTTCAGGGCTGGTTCTCAGCTCTTTCTCACATGAACTCAGATCCCTTGAATTCTCAGGAAGTTTATTCAAAAACAGACGCGTAAGAACCTTGGTAGGCTTGAAGCATAACTTCCCCAATAAAAAACACACTTAAAAACTAGCTTTAAATTTTCTGCTGATCATCAGAGCACCTTTATGAAATGAAAAGGAGAAAGTTTATTTTCCTAACAAAATAGCATTAACTTTCCTTATTCAAATATCAATAATTTTCTCTTAGGTAATCTCTTCCACAGCACTGCCAGCTCTCGTTATGTGATTAAACATTGCAAAGTATTTGTGTCTTTGCTTTCGTTTTTATGTATCCTTGCAATTTTACCCTACCATGAGAATGGAAAATGCTCATTTTCCAAAATGGCTGCCACCTCCTGAAAGGGCCAATGTGCAGAAACATGAGCTGGCCTCACTGCCTAAACTGCTTTGCCCTCGCAACTGTTGTAAAGGGAAGCGACACTGTCCTTTGGAAAGAGCATTTATAATTCATGCTGCAGTAGTGCCTGGAGGGGCCCTTAGCAGACAGGGCTCAGGTTATAGCTGGCACTCTATATCCATGTAATCAAGACATAGATCTCTGCTTAGCAAATAAGCATATGGTTAAATACAACAGAGGAACAAAATAATGGTGGTAATGACACAAACTTTTGGCTCCTCAGGGCGCTGCCTCACACCAGCCACCTAAACCAGATTACTTTGCAGGATTTCTGGTGTTCTGAGAAGAGGAAAGAGGGCTTCAGTATGAAAGACTGACATAACAAAAGGCCAGGAGACTCTGCAGGTTATTATTTGGGGTTCCTTCTGGCCCAAACCCCAAGACGATGTCTTCACTAAAGGCCTTTGTTCAGGAGGAAAGTTAATGAAAATGTGATATAAGCCAGCATAAAATGTGATATAAGCCAAGCAGCTTGCTCCTGGGCTGCAATGACAGCAGGAAAATAACCCTAGAAGCATGCAGGGAGGGTGGACCTCTGTTGTTTAAAGATGGAGGATGTCAAGAGCAGAGAAACAGCAGCTCCGTGAGCACAGCAGAACAGAAGAGGCAATGACGAGAAAATGGAGGCTGCTCTATGTGTGCACATGCACATCTGAGAATATTTAACATGAATTATTGGCACCCTATACAGAAAAACTGATCCTGAAAGCAACATTCTACACCACGTGCTTCAGTTCACTGATACGTCAAAGTGACTGCCTCACATAATTAACCACCTTTGGTTAAGCAATTCAGTGCCACGAGAAAGTCAGAGGCCATTTGCCCCATCTGACTCCTGCAGGACAGTTGCTCTGGAGCCTCTTTCCAGAATGGTTGGGAAGCCTTTGTGAAATTCCATCTGTGTCTAGTTAACATCCATTTATCCCCATGCCAGCACTGTCCATTAACTCTTAGTCCTGCTGCTGAGCCCTGTATCTTTAGAGACAAAAAGTAGCATTAAATTATCTTTTCCTAGACTGAGTAAGCCCAGCTCTTCTACCCTCCTCCTGGGACATAAATTTCCTATTTTCCCAATTTCCCAAGAAGCCTGTCTCTGCTATAGCCTGAGTTCAGCTTTTACCAGTGGAGATGGCCAGAACCAGACAAAGCCTTCTTAAATGGGAGCCCAGTGGAATAATACCTCCCTTTTCCTCCTCTTTGCTGAACATCATCTGTCAGATACACCTTTGCACTTTTTGCCTGTTCTTTTTTTTATCCTGGCCACATCACTTCAGAGGTTCACAGACATTCTATGATTGACTAGTAGGCCAGTCTTGTCTTTCTCCTTCTCTGTCATTTACAATTGATGGATTCCCATTTTAACATAAATTCTTATTAGCCCCTAAGTGATTGCCCATGCATTCTATCACTCAGTTTCTCAAGATCTCATCTCGTGTAGCTGAAGGATATTCCATTAATTCCTTGCATTAAGAATGCATCCCAAATTTATCATTGGTAAAGGAATAATACTTCTTTAAGTTATGAGATAATTATACACAGAGGTGCATGGCTTTAATAAAAAAAAAAAAAAAAACAACAAAACAAGAAAGGTAACATAGATCATTCAACTACCCATTTTAAACCTTGTAGGCTGCCTGTATCTGCTCTTATTTTTTAGTGTTTGGTGACTTTTTTCCCCTCTCAAGAGCCTAAATCCCTTTCCTGTGCTCAGCAAATGATTCTCATGTCAGTTGTGAGAGATCTTTCTGTCATCCTTTCTGATCATCCCTTCCATCTCCTTCATCTGTGGAGAAAAGAGATACAGAGAGATATTAAATGTTTTGGCCAAGGTTTCCTGAACAGGCAAGGGTTTCCTCTAGGCAAAGGGTGCTAATGCATGAAGACCCTCCTTTCTCTGGAGAGACCCTTATTCCAGACCTGGTCTGCTGAAAGCTGACTGCTCCCCCCTCTCTCTTCACCCAGCCTCTATTCAGTTTTGGCTCTCAATTAATCATGAGAGATACCTGCTCTTTAAATAGTCAACAAGAAACAAATCTCCAAGTGTCCTTCAGCCTAGTGGGGGAGGAGGGCGTGAATATTGTGGCAGATTCGAAGGAACAGCTTGGAAGCAGCTGGAAAGCTTTGCAAAAAACCCCCATACACCGCACACATACAGAGCAGCTGCATAGAGGGTGCCATGCACAATATTAATTACCAGCATGTTATGGAAGACAACATTCAACATTTTCGGTGCAGAGCATTCAGCATAGGAGCAGCCAGTGACACTATTTCACACTCTCCAACGCACCTCCACTTGGACTTGATTTAACATTATAAGGTTCCAAGTCTGTCAAGCTGTGACAATTTGTATGAGTGAGATTTTGGGTATCCCACTGAAATACGCATTGCAAAAAAACCCCCAACCCCTTCATCACAAGCCTGCTTGATTTCAAAGGCTGCCTTGAAAGACGAATAATAAAGCATAAGGGAGTGTCCCTAAAACAAATCAAACTTGGCAGGGCTAACTTTCCTTGTAAAATTAATTTTTAGCATCTTCTTTCCAGCTGCCCTGCCTCAGCTGTCTCCCCCTGTGCACAGTTAATGATCTTTGTTGAGCAGATAACCAATCTCTGGTTGATTTACAAGGCCTTTTATTGTCTGAACTGTCTATATTTTTTTTAAATAGAGCTTCAGTTGATATTGCAGTAAAACAAGGTTCGTTTTACATATTTAATGAAAAAGTGAAAACAAGCCAATAAAGACTCCAAAGGACCGATTTGCCAAACTGTTCCATGCAGTCCAAAATATCTTACACGCCCAATATCTGTAAAGCAAATGCACAGGCTCTCGATACTAAATCTTAAGCCTAACAAAAAAAGAAAACCTAATAGCATGCTTAACACCTATTTCATGTCATGAAATGTTGAAATGTTTTCCCCCTTATTATCCCAAACTACATTAGAAGGATTTGTTCCATTTCTGCTTCTAAGCAAATGGCAATATATATAGATATATATGTATATATTAGCAGGGTAGCGTGAAGATTTTAGTTGTGCTCTGGTCCAAGAGCCCTACCTGATGGGAGCACAAAGTGTCAATACTTGAACGAATCCTCCTGAACTGATGTAACTCAGCACAACATACACCATGCCGGGGAAGCAAGCACTGGGAGCTAGATATTTTAAAGTGATTGATTACACACTGTGCAAGCACAAATGAAGTCAGTGCATAGGGAGTGCATGTATTCTCAGGCACGGTTAAGTCAGGTTTTCTGCTAGCACAAAGTAAAACACACAGGAGCTCAAGGAACTACTTGGTTATTTGTTGCAAACCCCAGCATAATGCACCTGAAAAAGTGTTATTAAGAAAATAAAAGGCATGCCAGTTCCTGATTCTTCATCAGCTTCCCCTTGGATGGAAGCAGCCCCAGAGGTGAGAGGCAACACAAGGCACAGCCCCAGGTCTCCCTCAGCCTGCAGGACCAGAGCCAGGGCTCGCCCTCCATGGCAGCCACGTGCCATATGTGGCTCATCCACACACGCTGTCCTAATTCCTCCCGGGCTCTCTGTCATACCTCCATAGGAGTAACACACAAGACACCACCCCCCAAACATATCGGATCCTGGCCAGGTGTCTAGGACAAATTTCTGGTCATAAGAGCACAGACGGGGCAGGGTGCTGCAAGCAAGCTGGTAAGACTTTTCAGACAGGTCCTTGGAGCCAGCTTTTTCTCCCTGTCACCTCTGCGTTTTTTAAGCTGCTGCACACTCTTGTTGCCTTATGGTGATTATTTTCACTGCCAGCACAGTCTTTTGCATATTAGCGGCCTTTAATCCATTGCATCAGCCGGCTTAATTGGGGCAGGACGTTCTGATTTCCAACCTCTGTCCTCTGCTCCTTCCCCCCTCTCCCACTCCACAATGTTTAAGGGGTGTACAAAATCTATAGTGTTTCTACATCTGAATGGAGCATATAAAGGGTATTTGGTCAGATCTGGTTAATTGGGGGGACTTGTGGTTTAGTGGTTAGGAACGGGCCTAATCAAGGATAGAAGAGGAAGGAGAGGAGGAAGGAGGGGAGGGAGAGAGGGGGGCTTCTTTTTTTATGAAAATGTGGACCTCCCTACAGTAATTCCCCTTCAGCTGCTGCCTCACAGATGGACCTTTTAATTGAATTTTCCTACAGGCCTGAGGGAGGGAGTTCATTTCAGGTCAGGTGAGGCAATTGAAGTGAATCTAATAGCTCTAGTTTCTTTTCACTGGGAGCAGAGGGAAGTGTGTTGCTTTGTTTTTTCCCCTCTCCTTTCCACCACCCCCACCTTTCAGCTCAGCTAAAAAGTTTCAATTAAAAATTGAAACACACACATGGTGATTTCCAAGGATTTGTTGTCTTCATTTTGGCACAAGTGGCAGCAAGGTCAGCAGTGGGAGAAATCTGAAGCAGTTTGCATCCTGTTCTGGTTTTGTTCCCCACATGAGGAGGAATGCAACATGTACAACATTCACAAAAATGGCACGAAATGCATCCTCTTAACTTGTGCTGGCAAACACAAGAATCGTCTTCCAGATTTAGAAATATGTTGTGAATGGGTTACCAGATTACTCATCTCTGTGACTTTTTTTCTTAATACTGTGACACTTGTTCAGGCCTCATTAGGCTTGGTTCTAAATTAGAAAAAATTAAGAGGGAGCCATCCTAAATGAAGCCCTCTTGAGCACAACTTGCTATGTCTGTATTGGATAAGAAAGGCTGGGCTTAAAATTCAAGTCTTGTTAATGCAGTTTATAGCATCAAAAAGTCCTTCCCAAGTTGGTTTTCCATCATTCAGAGATTTCTAGAGCCAAGTTAGCCATGCTAGCAGAAGAACATTTATTCTGGCATAATATGTGTATGTTTGGGTTCTTTTCCACAGAGCAAAGCTTCAGAATTTTCTGATGTGGGTCATGCCTTTAGCACAGCAGACCATCAAGGGTGTAGGTCTCTTCTAGCCCAGGGCAGATACAACTCCGTATGGAACCACGGGCAGAGGAGGGCCGGCAGGTACATGGTACAGGTTGACCTTGCCCTCTGGGAACATTGCTACCACCAGCAGGATGGCTTCCAGGAGCCTTGCCAGCAAAGGAGGTAGAATTTTCTCAAAAGGTCTTCTGGTCACCTATGACTGGGGCAGACAAGAGAGCAGGATGCCAGTCCAGGTGATTTGCAGGGAATGACGAGGGATCTGCAGTGAGAAGGGTACTGAGATACGCTGCAGCTGCCAGGACAGAGCCTAGGAGGTCCTAAGTGGATTTTAGGGAAGGGAAGATAAGTGTATTGTGGTCAGAGAGGTCTGGTCAAGGAGCAGTGCTTTCCCTTGGCTGAAAGCCTCTTTTGGCACACCACCAGCCCCAACCTCATATATGTTTCATTAGCCAGGGTACGAGGCTTTCAGATCTCCCATCCTCCTTAGTCTCTGTGGCATCAAATGGGGGCTGGGAAGGCTGCTGGCCTTTCAAGGTGAAAGGCAGCTTCCCATTGCTGCTCAGACAAATGCAGCTTGAGCCAAGTGCGAAGTGTGGAAGTGAACAGTTCTCCTGGACTTGGCACCAGCCCAAAAAGTAAGCACAGTTGTTCCTAAAAGGGGACCACATTACCTGCAGCTGTGTTGCTGTTAGGACCAATCCCCCCTCCTTCACTTCAACTTCAGACCTCTGGGGAGTGATAAACCACCTGCAAATCTTTGGGGCTCCATATGGAGCCTCTGAACAATTCACTTCCACCAGCCTAAAATTCTCTGTACAACACTTCACACCTTCACTGGAAAATTGAGGCATTCAGCACACTCAGAATGTTTGAAAAATACCTCTTTAGGGATCGTTTGATGAAAAAATGGCATCTATGTGTTGTTTTGTTGCTTTGAACCTAATATAAACAAGGAAATCCAGAAGTGCTGGTGGGTTTTGTGTATGAGAGAGTGAACCTAGGCAAGTATAGGCCCATAAAGGAAGGGACTCATTACCTTACATACATGAGGTAAACAGCATAGTGATGGGAGTAATGGGTACAAATTGAAAGAGGGGAAATTTAGGTTAGATATTAGAAATTATTTTAATATTTTACTGTGAGGGCGGTGAGACCCTGAAACAGGTTGCCCAGGGAGGTTGTGAATGCCCCAACCCAGGCAGTGTTCAAAGACAGGCTGGATAAGGCTCTGAGCATCCTGTTCTAGTGAGAGGTGTCCCTGCCCGTGGCAGTGGGATCTGGGACTAGATGATCTTTAAGGTCCATTTTAAACCCTTGACATTCTATGATACTATGAAAAGCAGAGCACTAAGGCCACAGCCAAACTAACAAAAAGATTGTCTGGGTTACTTCATGGCTTAATCTCATTTCTCCTGAATTGCTTTGACCACAATTTATAGATAAATAATATCCTGTGTAAACATTCATATGATTCAGTATTTCAAATATTGCAATGATACTTCATTTCTAAATGCAACTTCATTTTATTTTAAATTTCCAAATGCTAAAGCTGCAATGAAATGATTTTGAAACTTTTTTGAGGAGGAAGAGGAAAGGGAAGATCTTGGCATAGATCTACTTGCAATATCAAATAGCAAATGTCTGTATCTGTGTAATGCAAATAGCAAATGTGTGTATCTGTGTAAAGGAAATAGCAAATGTCTATATCTATGTAAATTTAAGCTAAACCACAGTTTAAAGAAGTTCATTTTGCAGTTGGGTCTTTCATCTTAAACCATTCTGGGTGTTGTAAGACAAGTGCACCTAGCATTTGGCTTCCCTGCTGGCTTTTCCAGCATCATCTCATTCACATGCTTCTTTATTTTAGTTTTTTTCAAGACCTAGCAATGTACATAGGAGCAGCTTGGCCAGTGGGGCCTGGGCACAGATTAAATTTGGGGAGATGGTCCAACAGAAGGCTTGGATCTTATTATTATTCCCTTTATAGAGCCCCATTTAGAGGCCCCAAGTGGAAACAAAGGTAGCAAGCCATCCCAATCCTGCTGCCAGGAAAAAGGAGGGGTGGTTTAATCAACCATCCGTGTAGCACTGTAGCAGAAGGGGCAAAAAAGCGCACATTTAGGACCAGATGCTTCTCCTTTAGATGAAAGGATGATTAAAGCACTTGTGCTGAGAACTGCAGCAATCCCTGCGTTATAAATACAGCAGTGCATGTCTGACCCTGCCCTTTCAAAAGCAGATTCTGTGGCTATGATGAGGGTATACAGAGGTGAGAGGGGGAAAAACAGCAGCGGGTAACATTCAACTGAAAAGCTCAGCCCACATAGGAAAATGTAAATGCTTCATTTGCTCCTCTAAGGAAACTGGCTGTAGTTTCAGAGCATACCATAGGTGCCTTAAAACTTTTCTAACCAGAAGGAAAGGGCACTGATTAAATCCCTGTGTGGGATTGACTATGGGCAACATATTTGTATTTGTCTTGAGACACCCACAGTTCCATGCATAACCAGAAAGATTTCTTTCAAATGCAAGGAATTCTGTAAAAGCCACTGCCTATTACAAACAATCAGCTGAATGTTACAGGACAGCTACTTCTGCATTGTAAAACACATGCAGGACTTGGTGCTGGGGAGTTATCACAGTTCTTGCTACAAGAGATGGGTTTTGTCTACAGCACCCCTTCAGCACCTCTAGCAGTGTGAAGAAAGCTTTAACATACTACATTAGAAATGCCTGATGGACAAACATCGCACATATCCATTCCCTAATAAAATTATTAGAATGATAATAATAAATAAAATAATAAATAAAATAATAAAATAATAATTATTTTGAGGCATTATGTTAGCTTTATATATCAAAAGGATTTTTACTGCCTGGGCAGCTTGGGGGGGGGGGGTGGGGGGGAAGAGGACAGATTGACAATAAAAGATGGCTCTTCAGTCTTAAAAGGAAACAAAACACAAGCTCAATTTTCCCCCCTATTGTGAAGCATCTACACCCATAAAACTGATACTAGTACTGATAGAAAGGATTAAGTCTTTATGCACGAGATATTTCACATCTTGCTGGATCCTGAAACAACTATGACATCTAAGTCGTTTCAAGCAAAGGACAGTAGCAGCAGTTTCTCAAAACCAGAAAGAGTTCATAGAAGCAAAACAGAAGGCAAAGCTGTTTCCAGGCACAGCAATCCAGACATAAATGAGAGTACACAATGTGACATGCACTTCACCTTTCAGAGACTAACATACCAGTCTGCTCGGTCCAGAAACTCTAATTGCTTCTGTCAAGTGAATTTCCCATATAAAAATCTTGTAGAGATGCAAAGAACTAATTATAGGAAACACCTAATAATGGGAAACATAAGCTTTAAAATTGTTAGTAGATAAAAGGCAGGGAGCTACGAGATGGAATCTTTTGCATCGGGCATTTCTTTTCTTTTGAAATTTCGGTGCGCAGGGATGAGAAAAATGGGTACAGTTTCCCTTTACATGACAGGAACAATAATTGAGTAGGATTATATGTCATCCATGAAAATACTATATTTATGCCTCATTGTAATCCATTCATTGGTTTATGGATCCAAAGTCCCACGGGTAGTGTCACAAATCCACATAATGTCCCTGAGTAGTGCTTTTTGCATTTGGATCTGAGATGTAGCTGGCGGACACAGCAAATGACATGTAGCCAGACAGCTCCCAGGAGAGCACACAGACGGGAATGCCAAACATGACGGTCGGTCCCCAGCTCAGGTGGGAAACACAACCTTCGGCTCCCCAGTCTGCCAGCTTCAGAGAGGTGCTCTAACATGCAGACCATTTTCTCCCCAGTCATCAGAAAGATTTTACATATCTACCACTTAGAAGTGTCAAAAGTGACTTGATAGTATCTCCTGTGTCATATGGAACCATTTCTTCTTTTGCCAAAGGGTGGCAGAAGCCCGACCCTAATTATATCTCTTGGACTACCTAGAGATATCTCTACAGCCAAATTTCATAATCCTGAGACCCATAATTATTTCTTTCTTCTTACATTAGGAGTAATCCTGTAGTAGCACAATAATATGTGATAACCCTCACTGTACAAGATTTCCTGTGTGGCTTTGTACCAGATCTATACTTCAGCTTCCTCCTAGAAATTGAGGGATTTGTTTTTTCCTGGCAGTACTTTCCTTAGTCAGCCTTTTGTGTTGTACATTTCCTGAGACAAAAACCGTTTTTTATTTCATGCCTGCACCAGACTCAGCCAGGCTCCAGTCTCAGATGAAGCTTCAAGGCAATATCATAACAGCAATTTAAAAAAATACTTGACAAGACTTTTTAGCCACTGCTTCTGTAGATTACATGTGTCTGCTGGTAGGGGGAGGTGCACTTTAGTAAAAAGCTTTGCTCATAATTCATTAATTAGGTATTTACAAATATCTCAGCTGCCAAACCCTTGAAGCTTCTCAGTCTTTAATGAAGGGGGGAAGAGCAGTGAAAGAAGTTGTCACATTTCCTTAGACATGCATGTCAGACAATGATATTGGGTGTTGGTCCATTATTGAAAGTTACAGTGAAGTAATAAAATTCTCCATCCAGTGTGCTGGCTTGATTGTCAATATAAACACAGTCCTATGCTAAAGTTACAACTGACTGTGAGTAGCCTAAAACTGATATATATAATCAAGCCATAACTATTGTGCTACAACTGAACAGAATCAAGTGGAAAATAACACCCTGGTGCAATATCTTTCTGGAGTGTTTATGCCCTAAGTGTATCTTCACACCAAAATCCCACCCCTGGTGATAGTCATAGGGCAATGCTGCTGTCACAGGCAGCAGTATTTCTGCAAACCCCCAGTGCTGGGGCAGAGGCACCAAGGATCTACCTACCACATCACTGCAGCCGAGCTAGTAAGATGCAGCTGCGTGGTTTCCATGGTGGAACACTTGAATCTCAGACTTTAAGTTAAAAATCAAATGGGTCATTTCATACCAGAAGTCTTGAATGTAACATGGTTTCAAAGCACATTAAAACTTGAGTAACAATTATTCCAGCTGCTTGGGTATCACTACCATGAAGGCCCTAGGACTGATTCAAAGCGTGGGCCTGACCAGTGTCAGTAGTAACGCAGGTAACCTTCTCCTGGCTATCTTGGCTTACCCTTTCATATATGATCATTGCACACCACATCTGACACTTGAGGCCTTCAATTCTTCTTATGGTTATGAGAACCTGCAGAATAAAGCAGACACAGTCTGTTCTGAAGGAAGAGTCCACACAGAAAATGATTCCCCAGTTACGAGTGGAAAGACCAATGACACAGAAGTTAAACGACATCTCAACTTTCAATTTCCCTTTGCTTTACCTTTTCTTAAAATAACATATTTTGCAAGATTTTACTATATACGTGGGTTGACAGTCCTTGAACTTGTATTCCTAGTATGCATATGCCTCCTATCATATCCTTCCATTTCATTTGGGTCATATGATAGTTAACACATCATCTATCTCAGCCTCTACAAAACTTGAAGAATCTAACCTTTCAAAAGGAATTTTTTATACCTCAGCAACAGCTAGCACTTCTGCAGCAGTATCAGTGAGGCAGGGATGCAGGTTCTGGTCTCAGAACAATACTTAGGAGGAAGATCTCCACATTCTGATATGTTTACTTGCATCTGGCGTGCCTCATGCATGGAGTATTCCTTAAAGGACCAAGGATGATGTGAAGGAAGCCCATCTGAGGAGAAGAACCTTTTGGGAAGACACAGAAGTTTATTATTAGAATTGCGCTGTATGTTTTCTCAAAGTTACATCAGTGCTGCCCCCGCTAAGCAGATTAATAAAGGATAGCAGCCTCTCAGGTACCAACCTGTCTCTCCTAATTATTAAATCTACCTAGGAAGCAAGTGAAAGAAATGTTGGAAATCTTGCTCAAGCGAAATATATATATGAACTCGACCTAGGGAAATTTTCTGTATCGCCTTGACCTTGCTGGTCCTCTTTGTTAAAAAAAAAAAAAAAAAAAAAAAAAAAAAAAAAAAAAAAAAAAAGCATTAATGCCATTTCATAAAAATTTTATGAAAAGCTATATACATGAGTGCCTGTACACCATGCAAACTGAAAAATAAGCGGTACCTTTGGCCTTGCAGGATTTTGAGAATGTATTTAGACTTTTGTATGACGATATTTGTCTCAACTGATTTCTGCAGACCTATCCTGAACACTAGGAACAGAAGTGTGAATGGCTCAGGTGTGGATAGATCCAAAGAAGGCACATCCTCAGCCCCAATTTTCTCTCAGGTCCAATCGGAGTTTCAGTATCTCCCCCCTGGACACCAAACCTTGTGTGTCCTCCCCACCAAGGCCTGAAGGGCTTCTTTCCCTCTTTAGGTGGGTGCACCCAGCAAGGAGCCAGCACTGTAAGGGTTAAAAAGTGTACTTTTCCACCCAGAAGGCTGAACGGACTCCTTTGAAGCCTTTAGTCTATTGTATAAATCCCTCCCAGTTTTGAGGATTACAGAATAAATACATTGTAATGGCTCCATAGGAACCTGGCCCATGGGGTCACCCTGACTTTAGTTTGTGCATTATGTCCCAAGTGACAAACATCGAAGCACATTAAATGCTTCACGAATGTGAAATGTCCAGAGTTTTAATCTCAGGAGCTTTGCTGCCTTACAGTTTGTCTTGGATGCACCTAAATCCACGCTTCAGACTGATTAGAGAGGAGCTGGCTTCAGCTGGCACATTCACACCAGGCAAATTCAGTTTCAGATTTAGAGCAATAATTGCTCGGTGCGTGTTGGGGTGGGACTTACCTAGCTTTATGCATTATAGTGAGTGCATCCAATAAAGACATAGACAATTCATGCAGAAAAAGTTCTCTTCTATTAAAATAAACTATTTTTTAAAAGTGGGTTGGCCTAATAAGACACTTACAGACCCTTCATAGCTGAACAACACCAAATAACTACACAAATTCGCTCCGCTTGCCTCCAGGTGAGAAAGATATTAATGGAATTTACAAGCGAGGAGAATAACTTATAAACTTATCAGACTCCCTTCAAGACTGTCACCTGACAAATGATCTTAAAGCAACTCTGCCTTGCTGGGTTAAAAAAAAAAAAAAAAAAAAAAGGACATCCTTTCACTCTCCACACATTAATTTAGGCAGTGGAAGTAGAATTTCTGCAGCCTCTCTTGCCTTCCGCTCTCTCTCATTCTGTTTCTCTTTTATTTTCTTTTTTTTTGTAAGCTAGCACAGCTTTGTGTTGACTTGAAACTGGCTTTGATAGGTAAATTCTGGCCAATTTTATCTGTTGCTCAGCACACTCTGTCTTATTGTACTTTTCACTAGATATTTTGGTCAAGTTGGTTTTGGTTCTTTTTTTACCAAGAGAATTTCCATTCCTGGCAGAGGCAGAGACCCCAGCAGCACTTACTGAAGAATGAAGGAGAAAAGGAATATAAGAAAATTGAAATGCAGCCATTTAGTATTTGAAATAGTTAATAGCAACTGAAAAATACTGACACTTTCACAGACACACAAACATATGCTACAGTATTTGGCTGTTTGCTTTGGGGGTTGTGTTGCATTTGCTAATCTTTTTAATGGAAGTATTCATAAGATTATTGCGATTTTCTAAAATTATTTTTCTTTTTTCTTACTTATCCTCTAGAGAATTATCTGCAGCACTCTGTCTCATAAATATAAGCCTTTGACATTTTGGAAGGAACAAGCATATTTAAATTACATTTGAAGAAAACACTTTGAAAGTTGAATTTCACTTTTCATTGTGATACCACGGCTCTTCTTTACTCCTCCTGAACTCACTTTTACATTAGAGTGTTTATAATTTTAAAGGAACTTTCTGAATTTATTCCCTATGGATTTGCTGAAGAAAAACAAGTATTTCTTCCCAAGCCAAAGCTTTACAAAATCATATGGCAGTGGATATTATCAGCCAGTCTGACATCTTATTACAACAGCATCGCAACATTACCTTATCCCAGTGGGGATGGGAATGTGCTGACACCTCTCATCACCAGAAGGATTCCCCTGTCTTGCCCTGATGAATTTCAGTCCATCTAATCTTTCTCTCAAAGATCCCATGAAATAGCAACCTTGCTCAAAAAGAGGAGAAAATTATGTCATTATACCCCCATTTCTTGCACACCCAGTGGCACTGACAATGTCCGTGGTGCTGTGGCTGTACAAACAGGTAATGACAGCACCCTCTTCCCAGGCAGCTGCTGCCCAGGGGCTGGAGAGAGGCTTTGCAAGTTGTTACCAGGTCTCAAGGTGTATCTCCCCTTGTGAAACAATGCAGAAAAGCCCACGCAAGAGCCCAGGACTGGAAGCAGTGCAGCCACGTTGGTGAGTAGCCCACCTGAGCACTTGGGCTTGGCTGTGCTGCTTTCTGGACCTCCACTACCACCGTCACATGGCACCGCTCTGAGCTGTGTGCCATGTATTGCTGCAGCTGCCGTGCAACTCAGCTGAGCTTTGTATTACCTTGAGCAATTCTCTTCAGCTATTCCTAAAGCTGGGGCAAGGGCCTTGCTGGGCTTCCAGAGGCGCTGAGAGCTTTCTGTAAGCGTAGGTAAGCGCCGAGGACTGCTCCTGTGCTGAACAATGAGTACCCACCACACCACTCCCCGAGCTCCTATGGCTGTGGGAACAAGGAGTCAAGCAAAGAGCAAGATCACAGGCCTCTCATGATGCAGTGATTTAATTTCAATCCAGCATTCAGTTTCTCCTCTCCTTGCTATGGACAAGTCCATGTTTATTAAGGGACTCCATTAGTCTTCCCCTGTGACTCCACCTTGCTACAAAATGTTTTTTTCCTCCAGGACTATAGCAGCAGCTGGCACACTATTTCCTTCTGAGGTGTAGCCAAATAATGGCCTTTTGGAGGGGGATCTGTTTCATCTCTCTTCTCCATATGTTCCTTTCAATTGAGGGGCTTAATACACTCATTTTCACAGTAGCTATCTAAGTGTTTTTCCTTTTTTTGTGTCTATTACTGAAATGAATAAATGTGCACAAGGCAATGAGGCACATGAGTCAGGTCAATATACTAGAGCTTTCTTTAGGGAGTAATTTTCCAGGAGACCTGGAGAGGGGAGGGCTTGCCAGGATTGGCCAGAAGTGGGTCCCCTTGTCTGGGGCACAGGGACATTAATCATGTTTATATGAGACAAGAGAACAGTCTTCTTCCCACAATATATGAGTGCTTTTCCCAAATGGATGCAGCATCCCTGGTCAAGAGGACAGCATTTGCTGTAATAAAACTACTTCTTTTGGGCTATGGTTTTTTACCAAGATGGCCCTACAGCAAAGCAGATGTAGATAACTTGGCAAGCACTAAATATGCAAATAGATATATAGCTGGATAATGCTGGAAATTTTGGGCAGGAACAAACAGTAAGTGAAGCCTGCAAACGGGTGCAGCTGTGCTGTCAAAGCCCTCCTGTTGTAGCCTGGCCTAGGAGACCTATTACAGCTGAACGTGTTTCAGTGTAACTGGATCCACACTAAGGGACATAATCTGTTTAAAATATACATCACTGCATTCACATTGCTATGTACCTGTACATAAAGCACAGAAAAAAAGGAGCAAGCCAGGGAAGTAAGAAACCTGAAAGAAGAAGCGGAGAAGCTGGCAGTGAAGCCTTGAAGTGGCTACCTGAAAACAGAGGCTATACAAGAATAAGAGAATAAAAGTAGGTATTTATTTGAAGGGCCTTCAAAGGTACACCTTGGGAGTGTAAAACCTATGAGGGGCTCCACCTAAGATGGACACTGGGTCACGGGTTCTTCACACTTTTATAAGTTTGGTGCGTTTGCATATCAGGGTTAATTCTCCAATTATAACTTCAGTTAATGATGTAATTACTCCGAGTTTGCCCCTCCTCTTCAAAGGATTTTAGTTTACACATTTTGGGTCCTGGGACAATCAAGGTGTCCTTGAAGAGCAAACCTAGAGAGGCTTTGTTATGTCTAACCAGCATGAAACTTCAGAGTTATACACTAGGAAGTACAGGATTTGAAAAATACAAAGGCTGAAACCTAAGGCATCAGCAGGGGATAGCAAAATGTACACTGCATCCTCCCGTCACCTGCCACCAGTACAGCACCCCAATAACAGTGAACAGTTTGGGAGAACATGGAGCAAATCAACCCAGGAAAGCCATCTTCTACTAAGGAAAGTGACAGAATGGCACGTTGAGACTCTTTGCCTGGGAATTTGGGAAGGCAAGATGCAGGTGGCCAGGAAGTGTCAGACCTCAGAAAAAGAAAAAGCCGATAGCCAAGTACCACAGCTGAGGAAACCTGGGGTGCAAGAGCTGTCACATGAGAGATTCTCTGGTGCACAACTCCTTCCCTTTTCCTTCCGTAACATCAGTAACACAGTCTCTCTCCGTCAGTCAAACGCTTATTTACCCAACACCTATAGAAGCATCTGATCTTGGAGACACCCACTGTTCTGTCAAATTCGACTGAAATCATTAAGTGGGTTCAAAATTTAGGCATGTATAGCGGTGACATTATTTTCTAAGAAATTAAGGTAGATAAGTGCAATGAATTAAGAAAGGGCAGTGAAATAAAGAACAAGTAGCAAGGACACTTGAATTTAATGTGAAGTTCATAAATTGTGGAAGGAGATTGACATGGGAACAGCAGCAGATTTCAGAAGGTAAATCTTGTGGTGATACAGTGATATCTTACCTGGAGGGAAGGTGAAAAAGTTGAGGAGGCCAAAGAGAAGAATGAAGGTATCAATATGAAGAATTGTAGGACTCAGACTGCTGCTGCCCACAGTGATGTGATCAAAATTAGAAGAGTTAGGTTTTACTCCAGGGAAGGAGGAAGGAAGTGCTCGCTAATCTGGCCAAAACTGCTGCAGCCTGTTCTGGCAAGACATTAAGGTGCTCTCTGCCAAATGCCAGGTGTCCTGCTTTTCCTCTGCACAACTGGGAATCACTAGATCTTTATTTATGGGCAGTACAAACAGATTAGTCAAAACAGCCCAAACAGGGAAAAAGCCCCAATTCATGCCCCGGAGAATTTATAGCCTAGAGAGGGTACACATGAACGCACTTGAAAATATCTGAGGCATGCCAAGATGCATTTCTTACACCATTCAGAACTGACTTCACTGCTCAATTTGCACTCCCTGCAGCATGGCTTGTGAAGAGAAAACAAATGGCATACCAGACCACACAGAGAAGCAATATGGTTACCAGCGAAACATTTATTAGCTTAGGGAAAGAAACATAAAGGCTTCTTTTCAGAATTTCACCCTCTCCTTGCTATCCTCTCTTCTCATACATCATTTTCCTTCCCTGGACTGTTATTTTACAGCTATCTGCTGCACAAAGTTGTAGTTTATTTAAAGCAGCATTTTATAGTTAAATCCCACTCCCATTGTTTAAAAGCAACTATCCTAATTCTCAAAAGCAAGACAATAAATGCATCTCCAGAACAGGTTCTAACAATACCACAGGTTTTGAATTTATCATCATCAGCTGAGGTCACCTCATCACTCAGAAGAACTGTATTCAAGCAAAGACAAGAGATGGGAAATATAGCCACCCACACCAAGGAACAATCATTTCAGCTTTCTTTGCAGTGCTATTGCATATTTATCCCACATTGATAATAATAAATTGATACTTTACATTTATATTCCCACTTGCTGGACTTCTAATGTTTCTCACTCTGAAGGTCCTCCAGACTTTCTTTTCTATCCAAACCTACCTGTTCCCTCCTTACCTTGTGCTCTCTCATTTCATCCTGTCCACCTCAGTCTCCATCTCTCTTCCCCCCTCTCTCCAGTTTCAGCAGTTCTTTCTGTTCTTCTGGCAGAACATCACAGGGTGGAAGCTGAATAATAAACACGCATAACACACTAAGCCACTACTCAATCGGCATACATGCTGTCAGTACATACACTGACTATGCAGCTATTTCCAGAGATCCCTAAAGAGCTAAGGAGGTTTGTGCTATTAATATACTCTGGAAAGAGGGAAAATTCCCACCAGAGGCCTTAAACAACTCCACAGTGCTGCAGCCGACCATCAGCCCCTTCCAGTTTCCACGGCAGAGTTTGCGTAGTTTTCCAGCTTGTCCAGGTATTACATCCAAGAGGAAGGCCTCAACCCCCGCTCTCTTTGCATGAGAGCAGTCTGGAAGGAGCCTTCACAAACAGCAAGTGTAATGCCAAGGAGAGAGAAGAATAACCAAGGAGACAACGCGCTACATTGGCTCCTCCGTTTCTCTGGCAGGACTCCCTGGCTTTGCTCAGAATATGACTGACTTTGTTGCTTTCAACATTTTCTTCCATTTCGAAATATTTTACTCATTAGCAATCCTCCTTATGCTCAGAACAGGAGATTGCAATCAAGTTCTCCTCTTCCTAGCTGCTAAATGCCTCAATGCTGGCTTTTGAAAAGCTGCCCTTTCCACCATGTTTATCTTCCCAGGATTTTTGCTCATCTAGTTTCATCCTCCCTGTCTGGTGAATCTCACCTGCCCTCAGATGTTTGCATACTGTTTTCTAGGCTGATGATTCATACATATGGTCTTTTGCTGCTTTTGTACTTCCCCATCCTCAGCCCTGACTCTATATCACACATCTTTCCATCAATTTTCACTTGCCTTCTTCATTCAACCCTTCCTGCTCCAGCTTCCTCCAAACTAACTTTTGACTCACTCCTCTTTTTTTCTCCACAAAGTCTGCCCCTATCCCAAACCCTGATGCTTCTTCAGTCTCATCATCTAAAAGCCATCCTTTGGGTTTCATACTCACAAAGGTGACTCTCATTTGGGCTTTCATTTTTTCTAACTTGCTCCTGAAAGCACCATTGTGGCTCTTTCACTGGTACCACCATATTTCAGTCCTGACTAGAGACAGCTGCCAGAACTGTTTCATTTGATCCTGTTAAAATTCCCTTCACCGAACCTCACTGCTCACTGGCATAACAACATACCAACATAACATAACATAACATAACATAACATAACATAACCATCTAATTTCAAAATTTGAAGACTTCTGGTTCAGATTCTCCTTAGTCATACCTCCTGGCACCCCTTCTCCACCAGCTACTGGACAGTCAATCATTGCAGTGCACTATGATCTGTAAGGTCTCCTAAAATGAGAAGTCTCTATGCTTAAGTCTTTCCTGAGACCCTGCCTCTGTTGTGCTCCAATAAAGCAGTTGATTTGGTCCATGTAAGTTGTCCCTATCAAACCCTTCCTTAGCTCCCTCCTGGCATCTCCCACCTCATTGTCTTGGTCCAACTTGTGGCTGCATCTAGTGTTGTACTGATCATGAACACGTTAACACCACCAGCACTTCTAGACATACATTGCAGTAACAATGCACTGCCCATTAAAACAAAGCCTACAGAAGGTAGGGGCACCTTCCCAAACCTACCACAAGCCAAACAGAAAAGTAATTTCTTACCACATTGGAGACCTCCAAAACCACAGTGAAGCCTCCAAGAAAAACTGCTCTATGGACATGACTACAGACAGGAGAATCCCTTTAAATGAGGACTAACTGCCAACCCAAGGGAGACAGTCACCATGCAGCAAGAACATCCCACTGTGTCAGCATTAATGCTAAAAAGCCAACCTTCTTTTTCCCCTTCCAGGCAGTTTGCTGGAAGACACAGAAAAGATGTGGAAGAGGTGCACCTTAAAGTATTTGTGATGTTGGCTGGATGTAACTGTGGCAACTGAACCGCATGGCAATCCAAGGACACACAACAAAAAGTGAGCCAGGATCTGCCAATCATTTATTGAGTTTTCCAGTAAAAAAAAGGCAAAGGACCCCCCTCCTCCCTGCACCACTATCTCATGTGAGTGCTCTTGTAAAACAAATCACACAGAAAAACAGGATTTGTAGGATCAGGCTGGCTTGTTTCCAAAACACATACTCAGTGCAGAAAGCTGCAAGAAAAAGAATAGGTACTGAGAGGAACGTGATAGATTACTGCCCTGAAAAGTCAACAATGGCACTATTTGACGGGAAAAACTCTTGTTAAGCTACTTAGGGTAATTTATTAATATTATTTTTATAGGGATAATAAATAGATAAATGTATCCTACTGCAACTTAAATAAAACCAGGAACTCCAACCCAAGTGAAGCTATCCACAAAAAACCAATGCATCACAGTATAACTCACATATCGACATCTCATTTCAAATATCAGAAAAATCCCACATTACGGACTAATAATTTCTGAAATGCAGTTTCAAAAAAGAAAACAGCATTTTTGCTCTACTGGAATACAAAATAAATTTGCTTGAACTTCTCTTTTGACATATTTTTACAAATAATTAACAAAAAAATTAAGGGGCCTTCATGTTGTATTAAAGAAAAGACTTAGGCTGAGAGTTTGCTTTTTGCTTTTTAACAGCCAGGTTTCAATGGAGAAGTAGTCCTTACAGACAACATCAAACCCTCCATAAACACAATGCTATCAAAGGAAGCAATAATAGATGTTGTCTTACAGTTATGTGCACACTATCATTTTGGGGCTGGCCTGAGACCCAGACAAAGACCTGAAAAGCATTTTAATCAGTGAACTGCTGATAGATAAGCCTCCTCTTCTCTCTTGGCACAGTAATCAACACATTGCGTCTCTCATCTCCCTTCTGAGTTTGACTCTTCATATGGAAGCAGGATGACATCCAAGCTTTCTTCAACAGCAGCACTGTACCTCCAGGAACTGCCTGCCCACAAGCTCAGTGTCTTTACCCATCTCCATGGCCTGGCTTCTTTCCAGTGCCCCACAGAGTCGCCCCACTCCCCACCGCTACTCTGATGGCTCTCACAGACATGCGAGTAAGTTGGTGGTTTAATACTCACCCTCTCTCTCACAAGAAGGGCAATTAGATTAGTTTACTGCAGGCAAAATCAATAGCAAGCATCTTGAGGGGCACACTAGCCGCTGCTAATTAGAGCTTTTAGACATTATTTGAATAAAACGTATAAGGTTGATCAACCAAGGTGGAAAAAATCCATAATATTCCAAGTCTGCCCTTGGTTTGTCAATCCAGCTTAGTTTGGAATTAGAAATGGAATGGAATTCCAGAAGTAAAGGTAAGCTTTTCTAGACTGGGATAGATGCAGGGAGGAGTGGTGTTATTTATTTGCAGGGAGACGGACTTTTCTATGTTAGATAAGAGGTACAACACTGGCTTCTAGACATTTAATTTGCAAAATATTCAGAAGCTTTTTTGCATGAATCCTAAAAAAATCAGAGCCATACATTTTGAGTCTACTTACTGTTAATGAATTATTTTCATTACAGCCATCTATTTTTAAAAGACATATTTAAAAATTGTAGAATTATATATGCAATGAACCTGCTAGAATTCCATGAAAACATTTTGCTAAATTAGCCATTTATTTATATTCATTTAAATAGTTGGGGTTTTTTTAAAATCTGCTATTACATTTAGAATGTAAATGCCTGTTATGATGCTTACTTCATGCAGTAATTTTCAGGCCATGTAATGAATTGCTTTCATATCTTCAGATTAGGCTGCAATTAGATAATGTGTTCAAATGTGAACAATACATTTTCAGGGTAGCTTTCTTTGAGTACTCATCCATAGAACATTTCGCTTGATACAAGTTTCCTCTGTAGATTATTGGAATTCTCATTTCAGGAAAGGATTGTTTCTCCATGCAATGAAATATCTTTTTCTCAGTATAGCGTTCTTAAGCAGTGATTTAAAGTACAGTAGGAAGACGAGCATAACATCTTATACATGAACAGGAGACCAGCATATCATACACTCGAAAAACATCTTTCTGAATCTCAACAATAATCTTTGTTGAGAAACTTACAAAGACAGAAGATTTTTCTTATTTTAGGTGTCTAAATAAATAAATGTTAAAAATGTAATTATATCTTCTAAGTAGAATTATAGGAAGTGCAAACATGCAAACAACATAAAAAGAGGGTTTTTACTACAGAGGTAGAAGAAGGATTTATGTATTTATTTAATTTTGGTGGGGGAAAATACAAAACAACAAAACAAAACCCTTTGTTGGACCCAGCTATTCTATTCAGAGATTGTGCAGTTTGTCATAATCAGTCTAAATTAGCCAAATACCTCAAATAAATTTTTCCTTAACTATCTGGATCCAAGCACATCCTTAAAATATTTGAACTATAGTGTAGTTAATTTTTAAGTACAATTTCAGATTCTTAAGTTGATCACGCTTTGATGAGGAAAGTGTAGAGGGAGAGGAGAGAAGCTGGAGTCCCACTTGAGTCTCTTTGCCCAGTGGATTGAGATCCAAGCTCAGGGGCTGTTGTTCTCCCCTGTTTGGATTAGGAGTCAGCAGCAACACTTTTGTGAATGTACCTTAAATTTTGCTGTAAAACAGCAGAGACCAAACCCTGTCACATTGTCACCCTTGTGAATATTGGAAAAGAAAAGCATTTGAGTGATATGAAGGAGCCTTAAAGGACCCCAAGCTAACACTGCTATGTATAGCTTAAGTGTGAAAAAGCAATCAGGCAGGCAACAAATTCCCTAATTCACTACAATTCTTTGCAGTTTTGGGTAGGCAGAAGCGGATGCCTGCCAGTGTGTGGGATGCTTGTCACTGTTAGTTTAAAAAAAATATACTGAAAACAGGTTTTGTTTAAACTGAAGGTGGTTTTTCAGATCAGCTGCTCTGAAGCAGTCCTCTCTCTCTCACAGGTATGACATTGTGCTGGCCAGGGGCATGCTGCATCTATGTGCAAACAGCAACGGTGTAGGGGCTTTTCACAGACGAAGGGATGGACTTACAGTCCCAGACGTGGCTGGAGGTTAGGGAAAGAAACACAGTGCTCCTGTCACATGCCATTCCCCATCTGCTGGGCTGTCCTCCGTATCTAGGTACATGCAATTTTTGCACTAGGATTTAACTTCTAAACTATTTTTCCATTTCCTTTACCTTTCATAGCATCTTTAGACTGCGGCACCTTTTCAGCTATTTGCAACAGCACGTTTTAGCAACGCCTTATTTTCTTTACAAAGCAACAAATACTTTTGAACAAATGCAGGTGCCAATTTCAAGATGGTTGAGCCCCTTTTTGGCACCTCGCATACATCTCATCTCATAGGGATTTGGTACCAGCTACAGGAAATCTCATGCCACAGGAGAGTAAAGCCATTAGCATTACACTACTACAAATGGCATCAGAAATGTAATTTTATTTTAAAAATACATTTCCACAAGAAAGCAATATCTCCAGTAATGCACTTTCTGCATATTCCATTTTTGTTTCATATAGCTCCCTGAAATGGTACAGTACAGTAGTATGATTATTGCTATATTTATGCCCTTTTCTTTGGCTGCATTGTACCTAACAGCAGAGCTCTTGGAGAATTTTATTTCCAAAAATTGAAGTACTCAATTGTGTGCCAGTGAAAGGGGTGGAGAGAACCAAATGTTAAGGATCAGAAAACAACATGTCTATAATAGACATACACAGTTTACTCCTGTATACTGCAGCATCTTCAGCATTTACCACTATATACATAATACAAACCACTTTATCAGAGGACCTTCCTTGTCTTTTGGTAGCTGGACATACACAATGAAGAGCAAAGATTCTGGGTCTAACAACCAAGGGAAGCTTTCCATCTTCTAACTAAACTGTTTACTTGTAGGAGGCCACAGTGTCAGGAGCTTCTACATAATGCTTGGGATCTTGCTTGAAACTTGGAAACTGTGAACTCCAGGGAAGTAAATCTTTTGCCTTCAATTCAGTGAAACTCTGTGCATGAAATTCAGTCATGTCTCAACACACTAGGACAGCAATACACAGAAAAACTCACTCATCTTGTAACCACTGGAAATTCATCAGATAGATTTGAAATATGACTACATAGAATTTCTCTAATCAGTACAGGTACTAAATGCATTTATTTGACAACATTAGGAGATACATGATAACATAAATCAAAACCCAGAGAAATTCCAAATAACTACTTTTTTGTAAGTCATAGCATGTATTTCAAAAGATAGCAAACAAAAAAAACCACCACTTTAGGGTTTCACTTTGGTGGAAAACATCCAGAAACAGTTTCCCCATCCTGTGAGATTTTTCACATTGTCAAAACATTTAATGTGATAGGACATTCTGAATTCTGTTTGGTTCAGACAAGAGCGTAAATTCGCCTCATTGGGAAGGGTTACAGTAGTAGTTGTTACACAACTCACATCCAATTGCAAAACTGCAGTGATACCTGTATAAAAATTATAACCACACTGTTCTTCCTTAAAAAACCCAAAGCACTCTCGTCTCTTTCATCCAAAACAATTCAGCTGACAAACAGGCACTTTCTGATGAAAATCATTATGCTAAATATTTTTAGTTTTGTTCTCCATAGGTTTACTATCCATCTTTCCTGACGGTTTGCAGAGATAGAGCAGTGAAAATGAGACTACTGAAAAATCCAACCTGGACGCATTTACCATCCTCTTTTGCCTTTCCTCCTCGTCTGTGGTGACCTTAGCTTCTTATTTTAGACAGAGACATCCTGTGAAAGCCCTGTGTAAACTGGGCCTGGGAGCAGGTCTGAAGGGGATTCCCTAAAGATGACCAATATTTGTCTGTGGCAGGTGAAGGCTCTCAGGATATGATGTGCACTAGATGAAGTGTGACATTTTCAAACAAGGACCCTGTGATGGGGCTTATAGGTCTACCAAATATTAACAAGAGCAGGCTCAATAGATATACTGAGTTTTATAAGGTTATAATTTTTCTCTTCCCACTAACCTGTGCCACAGGCTATAAATTATTTCTTCCTTCTGGTTTTCCCTTAGGAAACAGCCACCTTACCACTGCTTTCTTTACTGGCATCCCCTCTGCTCCACAGATGCCAACCACATTTTCTCTCAGACATTTTAGCTGATTAACATTTCCAGTTAATCTCAAAAGTGACTGCTCTCAACCTGGATTTCACTTTGATGTCTGCTGCTTCTCTGGTTTAGACCTGATTACGAACTTTCATGTGCCAGAGAGCTGCTGCTTTCTCCTGAGAGGACTGAGCTGCCCTGAGCAAAAGTCCCAGCTCTCTGACAAACCCTGCCTTGCTCCTGTGCTAAACATCCACCATGAACCCAAGATGGGGCTCAGGTGCAAAGGATTAATATGTCCCCTAAACCCTGCCATGTGAAATGGCCTTTCACAAGATCTTAGGTAGCACAGAGGCTTTGCTGTAGCTTAATTGCTTGCTGGCGAACTACAAGCGGCTCGATGGCCGGCCACCACGCCGCTGCTGAACTGAGCTGAAAGAGCGCGCTTCTCGGCATGACTCAGATGTGTGGTTCAGTCAGTTCCCATCACCCCTTTGTCCCTCATATGTCTGACATGTGGATGAAGCCTTCCCTATTGTGCCTTCTCTTTTCTGGGAGAACAAAGGGGAGCTGACAATGAAGTGGCTGCCAGCCCATTGCCACAGTCCATATATCCACGCAGCTGTCATTACATAGTCAAAGCAGACGTGCTAGCAGGAGAGAACAAGCAGCCTATGTGAGAGGCAAGTGGCTTTAGCTAAAAAAGATATATTATCATCTAAAATGCACATACTGCTATTAATATGCTGTTAAAGGGAAGGCAAAAAAAATCCTGACATATAACCCCATGACCTCGGAAAACTTTGGTAGCAAAGTGCACTTAAAGAGCAGGCTTGGAAGGATTCTCCTTCACGTCCTCTGCCTCCAACTATCCTGAGCAGGCACCTAGCCCCTGCTCTAAAAATAAGTGAAAGCTATTGTGTCATTACTTAGGTATGCCTAACACCAGTTTTCCATTGAGGAATGCATCAGTTTGCTAAGGTAGCCAGGACTCCTCCTGTTGAGCGCTGACATGTCACATCAGTGGATTTCTTGTTTACAGAAGTGGCAGATTGTTAATGTGAAGGCAATTTCCTGCATTACAACAAAATCCCATGATATATTTCAGTTGTTGAAAACCTGGAATGAAGAAACAGCTCTGTGATATGGAAATGCCACTGAGAGCTAAGTGGTAACTGGAACTAAATGTTATGAAGTAACTAAGCAAAAAAAGAAGGGGGGGGGGGGGAAGCAGCTCTCTGTACGAAGTAAGGTCCCCTCTTGAACTACTCCTCACTTCCATCCCAGATGGTGAAGAGTATACAAGCCACGGGTTTGTTGTCCCTGGTTAAAGTAAAGAGCGGAAATTCACGGGACAGCTGTTCAGGGTCTACCAGGTTAGGGTGAAACCTCCGAGAAACCTCTTGGTAAATTGTTTATATGGCCTTTCAATGCATATAGTTTGTACTGTATATATGAATGCAAAAAATAGGGAGGAATGTAGATTCTAAGTGGTACTGAGGTCACCTGAGATTTCTGATGGTGCTATACAGCCACTTCCCCACCTTGGGGAAGTCATCTCAGCACTGAGTGCCAGCTTCCGTTTGTAAGATGAGAATAGTGATATTTCTCTTTGGATTGGATATCGTCTCTTTGGATTGCCTTAACATTTACACAGAGGCTCTAACACCCTGGGCCCCCAGAGATCTGCCTGGAGCCTGGCCAAAACTAACCCAATCACTCTCCAGCCTCATAGACATCGCACTGGAGGTCAAGGGATGGCTGGAATCGTGCATGCTGGACTGCCTAGTCAGTGCTGTTCTCTGACTCACACAGCCACCCTGTGACCCTGGTTGGTTCAAGCACGCCTAGCAACACCAGGTCCCCATCCTTCCGGGTGCTTCCCAAATTCTCCATGCCAGAAACAACAAAAGTTGCTGTGTAAGCTCAAAAAGAGAAACAAAAATGTTTCATTAAAATAATGCTCAGACTGATCTTGAAAATTTCGGTATCTGGATGGGTCTTGGCACTGGCACAGCAAGAAGTGGGGCAGGATACTGAGACCCTTCCAGGGCTCATACTGCCTGATGTGAACCACTGAGTCTGATTTTGCATTGTGCTCTCAGTAGAGAACATAGGATCAAAAAAAGAAAAATGCACATGAACTGGACACCCACTTGTCCAATCCATTGCTCTGGTCATGCCCTCTCCTGCCCTACAAAGCACACTGTGCTCTCTGTGTCTGAGCAGCTTCACAGAGATGACTCAGAGTCTCTCCCAGTGCTGCTTCGTGGGGTCTTAGCTCCTTCCTCCCCATCTATGCTGTCCTATCTGTGAAAAAGCTGAGGGCCTGGGTTTATCACAGCACAGGGCCATTCATCTGGAACTGCTTCTGACATCATCAGCTGCCCTGTGTATACTTCCTTGTTCAAGCATCTGTTCAGGGCAGTGATAGCAATGCCAGGCAAATCCACTGTCCCTCTGCTGATCTCAGGAGTCTTCAATTGCCATGACCTTCCCTGCCATTTCAAAGTCAATGTGCCATGATCTCTGAGATTTTGGGTTGCTTCATCCCCACCCCGTGTGTCTTCAAGTACGAGCCTACTGTTGCACCCTCACCTACTCAGGGTAAAAGAACTTCCTGCTTAAATGTCTCACATTTCAGGCAGCTCTTCTGCAACAGAGCTGCCTTACTTCTGCTTCTGCCATAGCAAAAAATGTGTTTTCCTCCTCACTTCTAGCACTTCTTGATATGATTTTATTCTATTTCATTTTTTCCCTAATTATTCTTTACTGATAATACTTCATCCAAAAATTGTTAAGTCAAAGTGCATTGTGGGAAAGAATATAATCTTGAAATAATAAAGCTACTTTTTTAACAATGGAAAGCCCCCCTTAGGTGTTTTTTAGAAAGGATTTTTCCAAGTTCTCAAAGCAGGTATGAAGTCACTCCCACATCCCTAAAACAAGGATTCAAAACTGTCCTGAGGAGATTAGCATCTCAGCTCATGTTTCAGACTTCTTATCAGGTTAAGTCCATCTTCAAATGTGAGCTTCATTTTCCATACTAAACCCCTTTCTTCCCCCTTCCTCCCCCAGGCCCCTGCCACCCAATTATTTGTCCAGGATGATCCCCAGTGATATAACATTTTTGTGGTTTCAGTAAACCCAAGAAAAGTCTTTCTTTTCTTATTCCAATCTACTTAAGATACACTGACATACAAAACGCTTTGTGCAAGAATGTCACACTTCTCTCCTCCAACCTCAGCAAAACACATGAGCACTGAGGTGATTTTCTTACCAGTTCTCATCTCTTTCTACAGAGATTTGCTAGCCAAACAAAGGCTGCTTCAGAAGCCTGAACTGGGGACTTCATAGGTTTTGTTTGAAGCATGAAAACTGAAGTGTGATTTTTTTTTCCTAACAGTTGCTCAGTAACACAATTTGAGGAGCAAGGACGGTGAGTCATTTAGCAGCTTGGACTTCCATTGGGGTCAGTATGACCAAGACAAAATCCTGAAACACAGACCAATTTTCAAGAACATTTCATAGTCTACTAGAAAAATGACACATTGGTTGGAGCAACGTCAATTTATACCAGCATCAGGAACGCTTCTGAGAAGAAGCCTCTCTGGGAGAGGTAGAACCATTACTGGTGCTGGCAATCGCACTTGTGCAATAATGTTGTAACACAACACCTATCTGTGTTTCCACATGCAGCTGAGCCAGGCTAGGGATTGACCACCAAGGGGGAGATCCCACTCCTCTATGCCCCAACTCCTCCCATCAGCTTTAGCCCCCATCAGAGACCTCTGTGTGTGCAGTTCGCTGGCCCCACTGATGACCACCTCGTTCTGGTGGACCAGCTCACAGAGGTGCCTCAGGAGCACCACAGCTGGTGCAAGGCCCGAGAGGGGCTGTGCTGCCAGGACATGGAAGTGGGGGAGTGCTGGCATTTAACTATCCACAGCATCCCGCCTCTGAGCACTACATTTGAGGGCTTCACTCTCTCTCTTACACTGGAGGAGGGGCAAATTTTCAGCCATGTGCTGTGGGAGACAGGATTTGACTTCACCTGTAGTTTTTCCCAGAGGTGGAGCAAATAGAAAAGAGAAGGAAGGATGCATTAATGAAGAAGAAAGCCTTTGATAGCTTCTTACAATCTCTGGGAAGAGGCCTTGCCTCTACCTAGGTTTATTGGTTTTGAATTTGGGGTTGTTGCTGCTGTCATGTTTGGGTTTTATTTGCTAGAGCAACACTTTAAAAGCCCAGAGTCATACAGATGCAGCAGAGGTCAAACAAATTGTTTGCATTTTTGCTATAAAAGAGGCGTGAGGGAGAGTGAGACAGATGGTAAATTGGCTGCTAGGAAGCAGAGCCTGAACTTTTTCAATCATGTCTCCCTCTTAACACACAGCTGGCAAAACTCTCAGTTCTGTGGAAGGTCTTTCACTGGGCAGATCAAATCCAGCAGCCCAGAAAACAAAACTCACCAGGACGCACACAGGGTGAGAAATAATTTCCTAATAAAACTGCAAAGCCCAGAACAATAACTGGGCAACACTGGCATGTATTGTTGGCCTTTATCACAATCTCTTTATAAGCCTGGGTTAAGAACAGAGATGCAGTTGTTCTTTGATGTCCTCGTTCAAAGGACTTTACACCCGCTTCCACCACTGATAAGCCAGGGAAGGGGGAGAGGAGAGGCTGGAACACAACAGAAAAGGCTTGACAAATAAATAATTTGTTATACTTCTGTATTTCTGGAGACACTGCCGTAAAAGATACAGTCACAGAAATCGCAAGTCGGATGCCACTCAAGCAGAGCTGCTTATGCCTGCAGTAGCTGCTTCAGAGCCGAGAGCTTCTTAGAAACTCACTTGCAGTTCAGCAAGGGAAATGGAGAGGTAAATCTAGCCTTGTTTGTGAGCATCAGGGTTGGCTCCACTTAGAGCCTCCCTAGAACTGACCTTTTCCTTGTGTTACACCAGCACATAGCTGGGGCTTCCCAAATCCTCTCTGGTGATTCCTTGGCTCTTGATGCCCAGCCCTTTCACAGTGAGCTGTGGGAGAGCTCACCTGTCCATCAACATAGCACCAGCACTCTCACACCACTGAACACTTGCCTGAGAAGGAGCAGAAGCAGCTTAGGGACAACACCTGAGCAAATCTGTAGTTTTTCTCCATGGTGACACCAAACCTCTGGGGGCTGTGTGAACAGGAAGAGCATGGCACTGTCCCCACCAGGTTCACAGTGGGACACTGTTCATCACTGTGCTTTCTTCTTGCTCTGTGCCCTTGTTATGAGGCAGCAACTTTTGGCAGAGGTGCTAGAAGAGATAATGTTCTAAACAGTTAAATCTACCAAAGATCCTCTGTCAGAGCCCTAAATTCCATTTTCAGAAGCAATGTAAACATTTAGCAGCCAAGAACCAGATGCTATTGAAAATTCTGCTTCACATCATGCACTGCAAAAACCTAGAAATTGCAATATGACACACCAAAAGTAACCTCTGATTTGGAGTTTGCTGCTGCTGCTGCTGCTGCAGAATTAAGAGAAATTCCAGCTTGGCTCCTGCTCCTGTTCACAACATACTAATTCCATACAATAGCGCATTCAGCTGCATTTAGATCATGGGGACTTTAAAAAGTAACAAATTAGCTGCCACAATCGGAAGAGTCAAATAATCAGTCTGATCCCAGGTATTACCATTGCCATTTTATTCCAGACACAAAGAGAGCATACAACTCAGAAAAGGTCAGATATGAAGTATGTGCCAGACCTAAAAATTGAACCCATATGTCCCAAGTTCTAACCCTTCAGAGCGAGCCCACCTCTCCTCAGGGAGGATGTTGGCCACAAAGACGCGGTCACAGTATTGTGAAGATGCTTCACATTTATTATCACGTCATGGTTGAAACCTGGTTTTGAAAACTGTTCGTAAATAAGGTCAAGTTTCCCAACAACATAGGCCAACCAAACAGATGTCACAGTTGCTTAAATGTTTTCAGCATGTCTAGACACCACGTGGTGATTAACACCAGCAGACCATGCTTCCATATGTGCTAGGAAGAGCAAAGCCCAAGATGTGATAGATGCACAGTGGAAGAATTCTGGAAAATGCACATGAAGTTAGAGAGAGAACCAAGGGCTTTCTCACGTCCTGCAAATAATGGTCTGAGCCGCAGCAGCACCCAATTAAGAAAGCGATTAAGACTGAGATAGGCACCAACCACAACTCCTTTGTCAGACTTTGTGAGGTGCTGCCAAAACATTAGCCTCCCTTGATTTCAAGCACAGCCTGGAAAATGGCAAAAAGACAATTCCCAAGAGTAGCCACAGCAAGCATTCCAGCTTCTGCAGGCTTTGGAGCACAATAGTTTGGAAATTGTGTTAAAGCCAAGAATGAGGGTTGCGAGCTAAAGCCGTAAAATGTTATGCTTCCTAAACAACAGGCAGGAAGGGGAAACTGTGGATCCTGGAGAAGCTGTCAGAGGCAAAGAATGTGCTATCTAGTACTTCTGCTGCAGCGAGCCCTGCTGACACCCTGCTGGGAACAGCATGGTTCCCCCTGAAATCCGGGTACTTCATGCCAGCACTGACAGATACGGCATTGGTTCTGCTTATCCCACGCTCTCCTGCTCCAAGCAGCATCCTGCTCTTGAAAGTCAGTTTCCCTCTTCAGCCAGCCACGAGTCTCACATGGTCAGACATGCACTGCAGATAGTGTTAGCTTTATGATTAGAGCTGTCTGCTGCGAGACACATTTTAAAATTCATGACCTTTCCCATCAGGGTTCAAAACCGAACTGACCTGAAGATGAAAGACTGGCTTAGACTCCTGCTGTAAGCCGCTTCCCTTCTTTCCTCTCCCCAGAATTTCTCCTTCAGCATTTACTTCCAATTATTTAACAGACTGCCTTCCACTAACTGTGGGTTTAAAAATTGCTAATGAATTGAGATAAATTAAAGTTCATCAGTATCTGAACCAAGCATGTGTTTCAACTTTACAGTCATGCCTGACTATCAAAGGTATCTTCTTTTGTCAGGTAGAAGATGCTCTAGGAAGGCTACAGCTGGCCAAAAGAGATAGAGCCGAGTTTTGAAGGAAGAAAAACAAGAAGGAGAAAGCTTATGTTGCCTGTGAAAGAGGTATTTGCAGAGGGATTGGCCATAATACCAGTAAGATGAAGGAGGAGGTGGAGGAGGAGAAGAAGAGAGGAGGAAATGCAAAACCAACTATGGCACACACATTGGCACTTGTAGAGTCCTGGAGACTTTGCCAATGGAAATTAGGAAGGAATGTGTTTGCTCCTTACCACAATTAGAAGCAACCAAACTGAAAAAAAAAAATACTTCTCTCAGTGGGATTGTTGTCATGAATTGTATTTTACCACTCTAACACACTCCCACTGCTGGCTTTTTCTCAAGGAAAATCCATGAGAATAAGAATGCATTTTCATAATTTACACTCTGAAAACCAGGATGTTTCTGCCAGTTCCCAGCAACTGCATGAATCGTGTTTCCTAGTCAGGCTGGCCAGAAAACAACAATTCATTTCACGAGGCGCTTGGGGACTGAAAACAAGGCCTTCCGAACACAAAAAGGGGATTCTCACTAAATCTAAACCACGTGGGACCACTCATCGCCAACCACCCAGCAGGGAAATGGCTGCACACACCCGCCAGCCTTCGCGGAGCTCATGGTTCAGCAGCAAGGATGCCCTGAGCCATGGGGAAGCTGCACACCCCCTGGACAGCATTGCTGCTTGCATATTGCTCCTCTCCTTCGCTGTCATCTCAGCCCTGGGAAAAGTCCCCAGCCTCTGCTGGGATGCCACTTGCCAGCTACCAGCATGTGCCTCCCCAGTGTTGCCACTCCTCTCCCTTCCCCTCTCACCATTTGCAGGCAGTGCCACACAATAGCCTGAACCCGCCCCAGGCACAGCATCTCCAGCTGACCCCTTCTTGGCCGAAGAACACACCCATGCCTGTCACCTCTTCCTGGGACTACAGGCACTGCGGCAGGGTGGGAGGAGCTCGGGGAGGCTGCGCAGGGACAGTCACAGACATGGAGCCCTCAGGGCCCCTGAAGTAGCCACCGTTGAGATGATGTAGTGTAGAGCCAAGCATAGCCCACACTACCAGCAGATAAACGGTGAAACAGTAGCAAATATCACTTTGACTGGATTTATCCATTGCGTGAAAGCCATTACACATGCACCTATCATCAGTTTCACCTTCTTCTTTGCTGGTGATGAAGCAAATCTTTACAGACAGCCTCCACTACCCTTCTTAAAGGTAGCAGTGGCAAACCACCCATGGGTATGTCTACACAGCCTAGCAAGATGCATGGCCACCTAAGCACTCTATCAATGCTGTGTGGGGGAGAACAGAGAAATGCCTCCACGCTGGCACAGGACCCATGAAGATTAGAAAAGTCATTGTGCTGCTAAGTAACGTGGAGAGAAACCATGGATAGTCACCCCCATGAGAACCCAGGCATCCAAAAAGTGACTGGTGCCTGACTCTTGCATGCTGCTTAGTTGCTCTGAATGCAACAAAGCCTCACACATTTGTGTCTCTTGGCCTTGCTCACCGGTATTTGCAGATCCTGACAGCCTTGGCAGGGTAACCAACATTTTCTCAGCTCTGGGACTAATCTGAGACTTCTTCCCTCTCATCCTTTAAAGCCCAGCCTTCATGATTTGCACTGGTTTCCAGCCCTCCAGAGTTGCCAATAGGACATGCCTGGAGGATAAGAAGCGCAGGGCTTCTGTACAGCACTGAGAAGAGCAAGCCTTTAAGCACAGCTCATCTATTGAAAGTGAACAGCCATCACCAGTCCCTCTTCCCCCCAGGAAGGACAAGTTCTGCCAGCTGGTGCCAAGGGTGGCAGTACTAATGCATAACCTCAAAAAAGACACAACTGAAAAAGGCAGAGGCCATTTGCAGAGACCTGTGTCTCTCTCTAGTTCAGCACAACAAGGAAAGGCTGGCAGCATTGCAAATCATTGTGCAGATGCTGCACAATGAGATTGATTCATGCCAAACCAGGGCATGTGAAAGCACTTCTTTATCTCAGCTGAGCAAGAGTCTCCTTGCCATTACTTTGCATAACGCAGAATGAACATATGGACAGGGGCAGTGACTGGTGCCACAACATGCAAGAAGCTTACTCTCCTGGGAAACATGGAAGGCAAGGGGTGTAGATTCACTTTTCTGAGTGGGAGTTCAGATTTATCACCCTTGATGTCTTGCCAGGGGTCCAGCGTTTGATTGATGAACAACCCCCCAGGGATGGGCAGAGGATGGAGATGAAGGCCTCCCTTTGTGTGCACTTCCGTGTGCCTTTTTCTTTTAATGAACAATGATTGGAGTTAATAACAGTGCCTGGTTTTGCTGTCTCGAGCTTCCCACAACATAGTTAGAGGTGGTATGGAGAGAAAGACCTAAGCGTCCCAGGATAAGGAGGATCAGGGTGGACCATAGACCAAGGGAGCAGTGCACAGAGCTGTGTATCAAGAGAAGAAAAGTGGAAACTGTAATATAAGCCACTGCCAGTCTATTTCACCCTTGGATTCACCCACCTGCAAAAGCCAGGGCAAACTGGGGACATGACAAATAACAGATTAAGGGGCACACTGTGCCTGGTTGCTGGTGCTCCTTAAAACTGGCAATAAAGCCTCTCAATCCCCAAATAAGAGGCAACTGAAATAGGCAGGGATAGCTTGCATTGATGTGTGACCCTGACCCTTCAATGTGTGATGGGTAGCAAAGAAACACCCACAAACCAGGCTCTTTCAGTTCCCAAGGCTTCTTTTCAAGTGACTGTTACTTAAAAAGAATCTGGTTCCCGGGAACAGTGGGAATTCTCCTCTGTTCCTCAGAGCCTCTTGCAGTCCTTGAAGGTTAAAAAAAAAAAAAAAGAAAATCAGCCCTTAGATGAGGGGAATATCCGATTTCTATCCTGTAAAATACATCCTCTAAAACAGCACAATGTTCACATTTTGAGACACATCCAGTTTCTGACACTGCTGTGGCCCAGCACTGTCCATTTTGGCTTTCCTGCTGGTCTACCACAGGGCATGTGTTTTGACTACAGACATCTGCTTTTTCCATACAGTGCTGTCTGGCAGAGGACAACCTGCTTTGTTTTCCAGCTAGTGCTACTTTAAAAATACTCTTCACTTTAGTAAGCCCAAGCTCCATTCAAATGGTGCTGCTGCAAATGATACCTAGAAAAAAATGTTTTCCTGTTGTTCCTCAAGAATGGCTTTGGGTTGAAACTTTACTGTGTCCCTAGTTTGGTCTGGGATAATTGAGTTGTTTTGTATCAACATAGATGATACCCAAAAGGCAGATTCCTGACAGAGTGACTCCTCAGAAAGGGGATTTTCCTTCAGAATCCAGTTAAAGAGAAGGTAACTATAGGCACAGACCATCCCGAACTCCTGGTAGCAAGCCTACAAAAATCCAAGCACAGAAGTCACCCGAGAGAATGGCAAACGCCATAATCTCACGTCTACTGATGAAGAAGGATGTAAACATCTCACATCCATGAACTTGGAGTACAAAACTCAGAAAAGGAACAAGAAAGGATCAAAAATACAAGGGTTGTACTATGTGAGATTCAACAAGGCATGCCAATCAGCCAGTGGTTGGCATACAATACCAAATCTCTATTGTGACTAAAGCCGATATTTAGTTACCCTCAGAACGCATTTTAAACAAATTTGACACAATATCACCAAGATACTTGTCTCCTGCTGCTGAGGTGTTTCTAATCTGATCCTAGGTATTTTACCAGGGATTTTATCCTAGCAGGAAATGTACATGTTATTCTACTGGTTAGGGCTCTGGCTTTTGATATTGGATACACAGGTTTGCCATCCTGTCCTGAATTGAATAGAGGGCACCTGATGCCACACCCTCATTCAGCATAGATGTGAAAATGAGATACTGGAAATACACTAGTTAAAAAAAAAAAGGGGGGGGGAAAGCCACCAAAAAAACCCAAAACAGTTCGAACACTAACTTGGACAGGCAAAATGACTGACTCGTATGAGTAAACACACAAAGTTTATACCAAACTCACTATTTGCACCCACTTCAACCTAGGCTGATCATGGTTCTAAGAATCTGAAGATTTTTCCAGTGCAAGTAAAAAAGAGAAGCCACTTGATATTGTACCTTCTTAACCTATTTGCTTTCATGCTGCTATACTAGTAGATAATTCTCTTTTAAAAGGAAAATGAAAAAAAAAAGAAAAAAAAATCAAGTCACTAAATGGAGAACAAAGATGACACTGTTTAGGAGTTTGAAAATAACCTAAAGAAATTCTGAACTCTGGAAGAGAACTCTATTGTCTGTTAAACTCCACAGGGCAGTTTGAAAGTTCAACAGAGAAGTTTGTATCATTCTGTCTGTTACAGAATTTACAGCAATTTTCGTAGCCCCTATTTGATTACTGTACATCCCCACTGGTTTCTTCTTCATTATATTCAATAAACAATTTTCAGATGGGAGACCAGTATTTCATTGCCCTTTCATAAAATGGCAATTTGATTGTAAATTACATCTGGTTCCCTGTTATGGATATTTGATTTACTAGCATTCACAGTACAAAACACCATTACCAAGGAAACTGTTGAATTTGGTCTGAAGGATATCCAATGAGGCACAAAATATGGAAGCTCTGAGAAGAAAAAATTTTTACACCTCTGTACATGCCAAAGCACACTGACCTGACAGCCACAGGGCAGATTTCTTCTTCTCCTATGCAGATAGGATGCACCAGATGCCTTGTGTATCTTGTTCCTTGTCACTTGAAACAATGACTGCAGGAGCAGCTTTCTAATGCTGTTTGGTTAGAAGTCTTTGACCTAAACCCAAAAAAACCACTTCTAAAATCCAAAGACCATCCCACTATCCCCAGCTCCTCAGCAGGAAGCTTTTCTGCTCTGAAGCCAACTGGAATGCCAGTCAGCACTAACTGGGGAGGCTGGTGCAGGCACATCCACTGTGAAGCTAATGAAGGTGAGCATTTACATCAAATAGAAAAATACATTATTTCACCCACTTCTTGTACAAAACAAGGATTTGAACATAAATTTACTCTAGAAGGTAGGAAAAAAACGTGAAACGTTTGCTGGATCAGATACACGTTTCCTCAGCGCACATGCATTTTTCAGGTCTATGTTTCTTCTTTTAATGGAAAACTTTAAATTTTCTTTACAGACACACTGTTCATCTGTCTCCTCACCAGAGACTGAATTTGGGGAAATCTCAAACACCACTAGCAATCTCTTTGCAGACACAATATCACTGGTAGCTTTTCCTGTGTTTGTAAGATTTCTCCCAGCATGTGCATTGATCACTCACAAGGGCTCATTTCATCTCCTCCGTAACGAAGAGCCAGATGCACTCTGTGCTGACTAAGAAAAAATGAGTGGCAAAGAAGAGATTGTCTTCAGTGTAATCTGCTCTGTTTGCCATCACTCGAGCTTGTCAGGTCTTTTTTCCACTCTGCCCTTGCCTCCTCTTCCACTTTCGAGTCTATTAACACCTCTAAGAGGAAGAAAAATATCCAACTGTTCTCTCAAATTGGAACACACTTGACAAATACCTTGTACAAGCAATATTAGACCATCTTCACGACCTGCTCAGAAACCAAATGTGTGTAATTCTGCTTGTTTAAAAAAATTCTGTCGTCTCCTAATTTTATTTGCTAAATATTAGCTCCTAAAGGGCTTAATGAAGACCAGGTTATCAGGGTTCCAGATAGTGGCAAACAGGATTGGGGCACAGCAGCACTTGTTAAAAATGCACAGGCTACAGCCTTGTTCACACTCTAGAGTTTTACAATTACAGCAAAGTGAAAATGCAGAGTATATTAGCAAAAAGATGCTCCAGTTACAGCCAGTTTCCTGCACAGGATAAGCTACCCTAGCTAGAGGCAATCCTTACCACTACAACCATTTCCATTTGAGAGCCTCTCACATTTGTCATTGAGGCAGGAATGCTACTCTCTACTCAGCATTGCTACCCGGTAAGTGGCTGGGAGCATATGATGTGTATGGAGCAAGTCCAAGGCAGGCAGAGGGAACTGAGATGGCCAGGGACATGGGGTGATGCCCAGTGCCATGGAGCCAGCCCGCTAAAGCCAGAGGTAGCAGAGCCCAGAACCCCTGAGCTTTGGTTTGGAGGTATAGTTGAGAAATACTTGCTCTCAGGACCAGATGGAGGGCCTGCTATGCATGAATAGGATAGCAAAGGGAAAGGATTGGGAAAACAGGAAGGAAGGAATCTCATTCCTTGGTACGTATGGCCAGAGCATGCATGGCACCCTATCTCTGGGCCTTGCATGGCTGGGACACGTGGGTGTGGCGCTTCACACCCAGCTGTGCTCACCAGGGAGTGTGTGGTGCACCGGGGCAGCTGAGCACAAGCTCTGCCCAAACCAGCACTGTGCTTCTCCCTGCTGTACACAACTGCTCTGCCCAAGCTGCACATTTCTGCTCCATTTCCTAAGTTTTATCTTATGTCTGGCAGATAAAACAGCATCCATCAATCAAACTCAGCAAGGCTGTTATCTGCAAGAGCAATAAGTCTCTCTCCATACTCTCTCCTCCAACTGCCTTCTCAGCCAAACCAGCTAAGCCAAACCAACCTGGAGCTCTCAGGACAGGCCCATATGCCCAGCATCTGGAGAAGGCATGCAGAGAGCACAGCCTGTGCCTGGCCAGGGCCATGGTAGCTGTTGGAGATTTTCTTCTCCAGCATAGTCTGATCCAGATCCTAATGCAAACCATCAAAACAAGCAGACGGCAGCCACCTCTGGGTTCCTGCAGGAGCTCCCAGAAATCCTAGGACAACATGACAAATGCTGTCTGGAGAAGCATCTCCTCTCAGTCTTTCCATAGAAAGTATCCCCAAGTGATGCATATCCTGAGATGACAGATAACATTGACTGTTGGAAACTCTCCTGAATGTTACACTACTGGGATCTTAATATTATCCATACTACCTTGTATAATATACTTAACTGCATCCAAGAAAAAAAAGGAATACTTAGGGAACCTAGATACTAAAACCTGTCAGAAAAATCATTAAGAGCAGTAAATTATGATAATGAGAGATAATTTTAAAAATTAAGGCCTGAAAACGTCTGCAGTTTCATGTTATGTTGGAAAAAGTAACTGAAAATGAAAAATAAAATGCTCATAAACTTAAGTCACAGAAATGAAAGGCGATTAATTAATAATAATAGTAGTATACGGGGGAAAATACATATGCACATAGCAATTTTAGGAGTCACACCTCCTATGAACAGGGTTAGCAAGAGGCTTAGGCAAAGCAAGAAATGGTGTGCAAAATGACTCGTAGTGTTGCCCATACTTCCTTGCCTGTGTCAGCACCCGAGAGCCAGGGAGGCACAGCAGCTTCCAGCCATTGTAGCTGCCCCACAGCTCCCTGTCCATGGCAGTGAGTCCAGGAAGCCCCCCAGCAGGCTCCATCCTTGCCCTGGCTGTGCCCCCCTTCCCCTGCCTCCTCCAGGAGCCCCCTATCCAGGCCTCGCTCCAGCTCCCATCCCTCACTCTTTACATGGAAACATTCGGTGTTGTCTGCACAGCTGAGGAGTTTGAGCAATTAACCATTGCTATTTCAGAAATAACATTTTTAGTGTCAGCAGGCCAAAATAAACCATACCTTCTAAACTGATTTACTGTCTTTAATTTTTTCTGGAGGAAAAAGGCAAAGCTGTGCCAATAGCACATTACTTGGCCCTGAAACTGCTAGTCTGGTCACCACGAAAATTGTGCTCTTCCCATGGATTTGTTACCTTCTAACTTTGACCCCGGCAGCCTGTTTAATCTCCACATTTTAACAAACTCACCTTTAAAACAGAAATTGGACTATTCAAAAAAAGGGCCTTGCATTGTGGAGATGAAGGCATGGATTAAGTTAGTACAACTATATAAAATTAATTTTTCACTTCAAAATGAAGGGGGCACTAACTTAGACAGCTTACACAAAGGGCTGTGAATAAATATGCACACTTAAAACTCCCTGTAAGAGGCAATTCAGACTTGAGTTGGAAAGAAAACGACAGTAAGAAGATCAACATAAAAGGGATTAGGAGAAGTTTGGAGAAGAGGTTTGAAAAAGAAGTGTGATTGGCATGCAGAAGGTGGGCAGATTTTCCAGACACAGAAAACAGCATGGGGAAGACTTCCAGCGCCAAAGGAAACAAGATAAACGGCCTACCAAGCAAAGAAAAGTAAAAATGGGAGCTATATTTCCAGCAAGATTGATGTCACTGTTGCTCCCACAAAATATGTGCAAGTATTTTGCAACATCTGTTCTCAGAATGTCACATTTCAGCAAGAATGGGCACTGCCCGCATGTGTAAGAACCTAAGTGTGCATATTTGTATTTTGCATGGGCTCCTTGTGTTGGTGCAACTAGAAACTGATGTTTGAAAATTTGGCCCCAAATAGCTTCACTGGAAGCAGAATGCAGACAGATTTCCATGAATCTCAATGTGTTTTATTTTTATGGCACTATCTTTGCTGAATCCAGCAGAAATACCATTACCATGATAAGCTCTGTCATGTGGTGTGCCTAACCAACCCGCAATAAAGAGCAGTGAATCTTTATTTTATATTGCAGTTAATCCATATATTAGCAGACTGTAGTACCTATAGAGTTGAATATCAATATCTTAATCAAACGTGGTAGCAGAAGTACTACTTCTTGAATTTTCCATGGCATCAAATGGGAGTGCTGGCTGGTCAGAAGGGTGACACAAGAAACCACATGGTAAATGGAGAAAAGGAGCAGGTAAACAATGTATTTGCACAGGGAGGTCATGGGTCATAGCTACAGACAAGCGTGAACAGTATCAGAAAAAATGGATTGAACTGGGATTTTGTTGGGCAGAGCAAGAGATCCTTATTTTCATGAGCACCTACCATGCTCCCTCCATAGGATTTCTGCCTCAGCTGGTTGGGAGGCAGTGAGCATGAATCAAAGTTCCTTGCATTGCTCCTGTCTTGCCTGTTACAAAAAGGAGTACTGAGACTGAAGATTACAGTAGGAAAAAGTAGAGCAGACAAGTACTGACCTGGGGAGATACTTCTGCCTGTTGTGGGACTGAGTGAGTCTCTTCAGACCAAACAGCTTGTAGGACTTGTAGTGCAGAGCTCACACAGTACTACCTCTGAACTTGGCAGAACGATTCTCTGAGCAGCAGCAGCCAAAGGGAAGTCAGTGGGCTGTATAAAAGGCAGACATAGGGGTAAGGTGATAAACAGAATGTCGTCTGGAAAAAAAAAATTATTATGTGTCTAAACCTTGCATTCACTTTGACCTTGATCCTGCACTCTTTGCTGTTGCTCACAACTACAGCGTGAAAGCAATGCTCTTCCATCTTATGGTTCTACTATGAAAATAAACCCATTAATATTTTTAAAGCATTCAGGATACTGTCATGCTGAATGACAGCAAAAAACCCTCAGAGGAAATTAATAACTCTGTCTTCAGTGCCGTATCTGAATAGGATGTTGGAATTAAGGGATCAGCTACTCCCTTCCCTGCTAAAAGATGATGAAGAAAAACTACTGAATAGCTGCTTAGTGAATGAGTACTGTCAATGCCATGGCCTGGAGGAGGCACCATCCTGTGAAGCTCATCTGTAATTGCGTCCTTTAAGCCTGTGCCATAATGCACCTCCACAGGGCAGCCAGGTGGTTTCCCTCTCTGGCTGCGGTCCCAGCAGAGACTGGCAGGGAGGGAGGTGAAGGTCCATGTGCACCCAGCAATGGGTGACCAACTGTGAAAAAAATGTCCCCATCTCCAACTCTTTCATTCTCCAGATTGACTTCAAATATAAAGTATTATTACCCTTACACACTTACAGCCTATGCAAGGCAAAACACCAAGGACACAAAACAGATGGAACAAGATAAATCAGTGGAGATGGAAAGGGTGAGTGGCAACAGGTAACTCACCTGGCCAGTGGCGAACCCCTAGGAAGTATAGCCAAGGGCAGGAAGCCGGAGGCACAGATGGGGAAGTTCAGAGGGGCACGGGAAAGGGGATCTGAAGCAAAGGCAAGGACAGGCTGTGTGGGTCAGCATTGGAGGAAGGAGATGGCAGAAGGGGTAGCCAACAGCAGCCAAATGAAATTGCACCCCATGGGAACAAGGAATGCAATTCAATCATATGTGAAAAAAAAATTCTCTTAAAAGCCTAAAAGCTATGACAGGCAGGGAGAGCAAGACCTCTCCTGGACAGATTTTTAAAATTACTCCCATTAACGTCTGAACCATAAAACTCTACTGATTGATGCTAAAACCCTGTAAGGGAAGGCTGTGAGGACTGAAATCCAGGTAAGAAGAAGATAGCAATCTGGCAGAGGATGTCACAAAGCTAAATCTTTCCCTGGCTTTCCTGGGATCCTTGAGCTCCCCTCCAAAGCAATACATATTTCCCCTGCCTTGTCCTTCAGGCAATAGTGCAGGGAGCCCTACCTTGCACTTGGGGCAGGATGCCCAGCCAAGGCTGTCCACAGAAGAAGTCAAACATCAGAAATTAACACCCATCATAATTAAACCACCACAAGCTGAACTGAAAGGAGTCACGACCCCGAGCCCAAACGCAGAAAGCCATTGTTGTTTCAAGGGCTGGGTTTTTCCCTATTGTGAGCATGGTAAATTTTTATATACAGATCTCCCTTTCAAAAATGCCAGCCCTTTCCTAGCCATGCACTTTGAGGTGATTGTTGCTATTTGTGAATGACTTGGGAATTCATTAATGTAAAGCCAACTAGCTTATAAATAGTTGGCATTGTGAACAGCCCCAGAATCATGGGGAGTGCAGTTTATGTGGTCAGAGACACATTCAGTACTGTATGTCAAGGGAGAAGATTTATTATCAGAGTAGGTCCATTTTCCAAAAGTTTGCAAGGTCTGTTTCATATTGAAGGGGCACTGTTCACAGCACAATCAGCACCTATTTTTTTCTAGGGTGTATTATAAATCCCTAGCCAGAAAAAGAAGGTGGGGGAGGGTTATTTAGCACTGAGGGCATGATATTTTAGCATAGGAACAGCATAAATAATATATTTACTACAGAAAGAAAGATAGAAAAGAAAAACAGAAAAAAATACCTTTTTAAAGAAAAATTCAAAAGAATACAAAGTAGTAAACTTGTTTCTAATCTGATGACAAGAGTTAAACTCCTACATTGTAGCTAATTAAACTAAATGAGTCTACCAAGCTGAATTACAACGTATAAATATTTTTGGTCACTTGCCTCCGTCAGAAACCATCTCGGATTTAAAAATATCACAGAAAAATAACAAGTAGTTCATAAAAATTTAATAATTAGAATAATTATTAAATAACTTAATAATTAGAAGCAGAAGGAATGAAAGGCACGTGTACTTTCATATAAAAAGCCAGCTGAGTATTTGTAACTAAAAGGCAATCCTGAATAGACTAAGATAAAATGGACAGTGATAGTACCCCCCAAAAACCTCCCCACTGATCTCCAAGTGAAGGAGTGAGGTTGTGCCTCAGGCCATATCCTGGGTGGTGGGCAAGGGGCTGGGAAGGGGCCAGAGAGGCTGTGGCCAGGCATGAGGCTGATCTGTGTTTGCTCTGGTGGAGAGGGACATCAGCGGAGTGAGCTGCATTCTGTGAGAAGCCATTTGGCCCCATCTGTGTGTGTGCCAGTGCTGCTGAAAGGCCCAATGGGCGCTGATGGAAGAGACACGGCAGCAGGGCTGGTAGCACGCTTGCAATGCCATCTCTGACACCGATGGCAACGCGGCCTTGGGCACATTCCCTGTCTCTGTGCCCAGGACAACATCCTTCCTCTGCCCTTCCCTGATGTGTCTCTAATTTTCTCCAGCCCACTCCCTAAGTTCTCCTGCATTCTGCTGCCTGCAGCAATTTGATTACATGTCCTCGGGGCTGGGGACAGCACAAGGAACCTCTGGAGCTGTGATCAGCCTTACCATCTCTGTTCCCCCATGAAGAGGAGGGGGAGCTCTCCAGTGTGCAACAGACCCACTGAAGAAAACACAGCTGGTACCCACGTTACCCCTTTTTCCTGTCATCCCATTCCCTTCTCCAACCAGTGGTGCATCCTCCCTGCAACTGGGACACTGTAAGGCTTGTGGACATCTGTCACAGGGTTTTACCCTAGGATTACAGTTTTGCAGTGATACATGGATCAAACAGCTCTTGATGACTGTGTATGCACAAAGGTATTTATAAGAAATATTCTGTGATTTGCCTGACAAATATTACACCAAGAAAATATCTATATTTAATTTTCCCAGCTAAACTGTGTGCATTACAATCTTCCCCACCTCACTATTGTCGTGCTTTCTTGAAAAGGCAATAAGAAACTCTGATGACAACAATAAAAAATTATGATGGTGCATTTTCTCTTACCTCTTACAGCAAGATTCCTAAAGCCATTTAATAATCATCTTGTATATCTACATAGCAGGGAAGAAAATGAAAGGTAAAGTGAAAGAAGCCAGAGAAGTCCCATGAGGGAAACTTGAAAATTCATGCTTTTACCAAACCACAAGTGAGGAACCAGATAGCGTAATGTATATAAAGGACAGCAGCAGCTCTATTTCATGCTAGTTAGACCATCAGATGTAGAGACCATCATTGCCAAGAACTCCCATGTAGTTAGTTTCAAAGAGAAATCTCATATATGATGATGTAATTTTCTGAAAAGATGTAATTTGAATCACTTGTCTAGTGGGTTTCCGTAGAAGCCAACCTGTTCTCTGAGCAGTTTAAGAGTCATGTTAAGATCCTGACACCATTCACAAGCGCCAGAAAATTCAGAAATTGAAGATACTGCTCGCTCCCTTGGTCACACCATGTGCTCATACTTGTTTACATTCAAATACTATCTCTCTTTAAAGGAGAACTCTGACAAAAGCTTTCCACCTCTCTCTGATAATGATAAGAAAGTAGAAGGGAAAAGGAATAAACACTGTAGAGCTGAACAGCATGAAGGGCTTATCTCCTTCTTCAGACACTTTGAATTTTGTGAAATTTCCCTCACATTTCTAATGGGATTATATGCAGCACTTAAGAAAAACCAAACCAAAAAAGCCCTACTCAAAACAAAAAAAATCAAAACAAACAAACAAAACCCCAAAAAATTCCTTGCCATACTGCCATAGATATTTGCTTTCTTTGAGCTTTTTGACCGACTATAAAACCGCACGTACCACGTCGATTATTTTTACCAGGGAAAACCATGGGTGACCCTTCTCCCCATCAGTGCAGAAGAGAGGCAAAGGCGAGTGCAATGGCAGCCTTCAAAAACCATCAGATCCTCTGCCGCAAAGTCATTTCACACTAGAGAGAGGAACAGAAATTTTAGCTTCAGTCTGCTCCTAAGGAGCAAGTTCAACCAGCTGCTCTCTTATTTAAAAAAAAAAAAGAAAAGAAAAAAAAAAAGAAAAAAAGCAAGAAAGAGAGGTTTAACTGGAGTATTATCAGAGATTTAAAGTATTAAGAGCCTGTTCAGCTGTGGCCTTGCTAACAGGTGTCTCCAGCAGTGAAATGCAATTAATATGGAGAGGATTTCTGGGAACATGGGGATGGATAGGTCAGCCAAATAATCCCACATTAAAATTAGTGCGTTGTTTATAGCTAGTAACACAAAAAAATTATGATAAAAATGACAACATTCAGGTAGCACTGGGCTTGCTGAAAGGTTTTATAAAAAAATTATTAAGCTTTTCACACCATAGTGGCACTGACACTTCTGTAAAACCCTGGAAACATTCCAACAAAGCCAAAAATGCCCTGCTCCACAGCATTACGTGCTAAAAACCACTCTTCTCCTGCCTTATCCCCGCTCTCCATCACCTTCCTGGGCATCCTGGTCTTTACCATCTCTCATTTTCTTTGATGTAGTTCTCAAGAGAAAAACATCTGATCCCAGTAATCTCAAAAGAGCAACAACAGTGGGAGGCCTATTAAATCTCATTTTCAGCTTGTTCTGAGAAATTGAGAGGAGGGAGAGGACGAACAAGAGAATCCCAAGCATGGCAGTTGCTGTAAATAAGAGAAAACAGAGGGCACGTCAAAAAGAGAAGAGGTTGTTGAAGGATTAGTGGTCCCAAACTAGAGATTATTAAAGGGGAAAGAGAGAGAGACACCCCAGCTGGTTTTCCACAAGCAGCAAATGTTTGTGGTGAAGGAAGCATGAAATAAAACACAGGGCAAAGTCTGCACTAATATGACACGAGGATTGCAAGTGTGAATGCAAAGAGGCCTTTGAGGGCCATCATTACACATCCTGTGCGTTAACACTGAAGTTGGACTAAAGCAGGAATCGGAAACCTGAGCCCTTTCAATTATATTCAGCTCTGGAGGCTCAGAGACACACCTCCATCCCAAGGGCTTGGGTGCCCTTAGTTCTTATCACAGAAGCTGCAGATTAAACACATTCCCACTTTGGATTCAAACATGCACAGATACAAGGGAGTACCTTTGGCAAACTAATTTTATTTTACAACGCCTTTGGGGAAATAACCTTGCTGAGCTAACTAGGTACGTGGGAGACAATATATAAGATTCCTGGGGGTGGAGAGGAGGCTGAATTAAATTAATCCCTTTATACTGCAGTATTGAATACACCTATTTACTAGATGTCACGAAACCAAGACATTGCCACCAAATTCCGTAAATTCTGCTTTCGAGGTGATGATTCAGATAAAGGGTTTTGTAGATTAGAAGAGACCACACAGGTTACTTCTGATCTTCAAAGTTTGGAGCTCGGATGACCTACACATTGGCAGAGGAACAATCCTGGGAGGAACATGACTCCATGAACAGTCTTGGCACGAGCTTGAAAAGCCACACGCCTGGGACCCCATCAGCACTTCCTCTCCTCCCGGGGCTGTGAAAGCAGCTGATGAGGCTCAGCAACTTCTAGTAATTAAAGAAACAGGTGGAATAACATCACACTATCACCCGGGAACTTAGCACTCTTCTTTTTCTGTTGCCCCCACGCTCAGATGCTTTTCTTTTATTCCCCTCCTGCCCTTCCCCTTGCATCCAACATGAAAAATTAATTTCCCTTTACTAGAGTTCACAGGCAGGAGGTGAAGTTAAAAATAAACAACTTACATGAATTCATTTGTACCAGGGAAAAAATCCAATAATTTCAGGCCTTAGTACATCTGAAATTATGTAATCATGTCCACTAGTGGTGTGGAAACATTTTAGCTGGCAAACAGGGGTGCAGAGCAGGCATACCACTGGAAGCTTGAAATAGCAAGTGGCAGACACTCAAATAAAATAACCACAGTGAAATGTGTAAGATTAGAAGGGAAAAGGACACAAACCAGCTATGACTTGACCTTGGTTTCAGTTTACTCCAGATGAAATAACTGAGATACTTATAGCCCTAAGCCTCATCATTTAGTCAGGAATTGCCTGTGATGAAAGCAGTTGGAGGGAAACATTTTTACACACATTTGTCTGCTTTAATTTTTCTCCAGCTGCTGCCTTTCTAAATTTGATCTCCAGACAAAGAGCATTAAGACAGGTGATTTAATAGACCATCTAAATTGAAGGTATTCTGGCAGCTAGCACACAAAAATCATATCCAGCTACCTCGGGTGAGGAGACTTCTCTGTGTTGGAGAACTGGGGAAGGAGATGATCCTTGGCTCAGGAGACACCTTGGACAGTCTACATCAGTTAGAAGTACCACAAGGACAACCCTGCCTGCTGCCCACCACCCTCTCCAACCCTATGCCCACCTCCCATATTTGGGGCCCCCAGGAAGTCCCCAAATGCCAGGATGCAGTGTCACGATCTGTCATGATCTGTTATGTCTGTCTCAGGTAGAGCTGCTGAAAAAACAGATGGTCCTGCACCTCCTTCTCCCTATTCTCTTCATCGCACCTGCTTCTCTCCCCCATCACCTTCTCCTCATCACAGCTCCTTAGCATCACCCTACAGACACTGCGTCAGGGAGCCCAGAGCATGGAAAACTGACCCTACAAGGACAGAAAAAGTGACTTGGCCAACACAGCCCCCTAAACAAAGGACACAGCAGGAGAGCTGCATAGCAATGGGAGTGGGAGGGGACAGAATCCTCCTCATATTAAGGCATCTGCATTGTTAACCAGAGCCCTTAACTTTCCTTGGGAGATGTCCTCTGTTCGCCATGCAGCCATCACGGTTAGTGCAGAGGCCGGGGCAGGAACATGAACACTGCTTTCATCTGTGAGTGTCTTCACCTTCATTTTTTTTGTATAAATAAGCACTGAAACTGAGCCAAAAAACAGACAAATCCCTGATCTGAGAGCAAAGCCTGCTCAGACTGAGGGTTGCCAGGCTGGCAATTCCCACTCAAGCGAGCCAGCAGTGTTACATACACACACCATGCCACAAGCAATCATGGAGGCACTGGGCAGGAGGCAAGGGTCCATCACTTTCATAACCCCAGCATAAGCTCACATTTCCCTCTCTGTTCCTCCTGCCCCTTTGCAGCATCCCATATTCTCCAGCAAAACCATCTCCACACCTTGAGGCCTTTGGATATAAGCAAAGCCATGCTCATTGGCAAGCAAACTTTTCCTGTAGAGAGTCCCTTGGCTCCAGCAACAGCACATTTCTGTTTTGCTGAAAGGTACAAGCCGTGCTGTTTATCCCGCACTTGGTGGGAGCATGTTTGCATTCTTAAGAGCAGTGGTGCAAGTCACTTTCCCTGAGTATTACCATAAAAAACTAGGTTCCCCACAATTGCTTTTCTGTGCTTCACAAGATTGCCACTTTGGGTTTTGTGCTGGGGCAGCAGGGGTGAGATTAGCTTCCCAAAGAGAATTAAATCCATGAAAGAGGTAGAGGAGAGCCTGCTGGTGCTATTCAGGGGCAGTGGGAAGATACACTCTTCTGCAGATGGAGCTTCAGAGCATGGCCCCCCTAACCTTTATTATTATTCTTTCACTGCCAGGGAATTTAATTGATCAAAGCAACCCAATTCTTGGCACAAGTGCTTGAAGCAGCAAAGCTGTTCAGACCTTGAGCTTACGGCCAGAAACCCCCTAAAGTCCCTAGCAGGTTTTGCGCTCAGCTTCTACAGGGAACATGTCCCAGCACTGCAGTAAAGAGGTAGTGATAGAAAATGCTGAGAAAGAGGGAGGGGAAAGAGCTGATTAGATAAGCTCATAAGGATTTGATCTCAAGTAGGCCCACTAGGCTCAGAAAGTTTGGACAACTGGGGTTTTCTCAGCCCTGCAAAGCCTGCAAAGCGGGAAGCCAGAGGTGGCATGGAGCACCACTGTTTCCTCAGCAGCACCTCCTGCCTGGCACCATCATTTTGTCACATTTGTTCTAGCACATGTTGGGATGAGTCCCCAACTGGGATCCAAGGTCAGAACCACAAACACGGAGAGGATGGCCGCTTTGGCCCCTCACCTGCTTTGAAGACGCTTCTCACAAACAGCTCAAAACCTTGGGAATAGGCATAAAACGAATAAATTGAGGAAAAAAAGCCCAGCTGGAGGGGCACCAAGGACACAGGTCTGTACAGCAGCATTGCCAGGCAGGAAAGCAGATCCTGGGCAATGCAGCCACTGCAAGGGTTTGATGGGGAGCACTGGCCACCAAACAGCGCTTGTTGCCAGTGAGGGCAGGCGGCAGCAGCAGGCACTGGTGGCTGGGGCGCTGCCACCAACCCATGCTTGTTTCTGTTTCTGTGTCCCAGTGCCCACAGCCCTGCCAGGACATCCTGACTGGGCTGCTTTGATTGCCACTTGGCTGTTGCTGGCATCTATAAAAACCACCCAAATTACAGCTCCCCTTAAAACACCAAGCTAGTTACTAAAACACCCTGAGATCAAGAGCATGGACCTGGCACTGTCCTAGAAGCAATTGGCAGGGGCAGGCTTTTAAAATTATCTACCTAAATATGAATTTCTAAGAGAGAAACCAGAAATTAAAAGAGTATAAACTGTTGTCATAAATATTTGAGTGAGAAGCAGCCTGGAACAAGAGTCTTTTGGTCTGTTAGCTGTAAAGATACCTTTTACATTACCAAAACATCCTCTGTCACTCTCTTTCCCCGCCTATTCATTGCTCCTGTGGCTTTTTCCACCCTGACTTTACATAGAGTCGATGGCATTGGAAAGGAAAGCTGCCTGTGTTTTATGCTCTTCCTAATTTGCAAGAAAAACAAATGTAAATCACACCTCACATTTGCAGCACTGCAAAAGAAAACATTAGATTTAAGGCTCTGATATGTACAACAACAGAATCAGAAATTATAGTCAGAGTGATTGGATACCAGACAAATTATTTCATATTTCTTTTAAGGTCTGCTAGGGAAAAAGAAAGGCTTGAATATGAAATAGCATTTCCCCTTGACTCACTTAGTATTGTTTTGCATTAAAAAGGAAAAAGCTGCATGGTACAAAGCATGCAGCAAGCTGTCTGTGTGGAGCGTGCATGTTACGGCAACGCACTGAGCATCAGCGCTTATTTATTAACATTCTGATACGAGGTGAAACTCAATTTAGTTGATGTCAGCAAGCCTCCCAACGAGGCCTCTTTTTATTTTTTTAATATTTTTATTATGAAAGGGCAGCTTTGTGCCTCCTCCAATCAGCTTGACAAAGGACATATAAAAATGCAAAGAGACATAAATATTACTGTAATTGCTGATGAGAAACACCACGGACAAATGCAGGAAGTAGCTGCAGATCTATCTGCAGATGTAATGGGTGAATATTGTGGGTTACTTGTTCTGCCCTGGTAAGGAAGGGCATTTTGTAAACTATAAGTCACTTTGATCAAAATCTAGAACCAAACCCAAATTTGCGGCTTTTTACCCAGACTCAGACATATTCAGAAAGTACCTCTGACTAAGCATGATCCACTTTCCTGTTCACCAGTTTTGCAAACACTGATGTGTCTCAGTTTGTGAGCTTTCTGCTAGGCCCACACAGGGGCTTTCTCCCGATGTAGCAGATGAGCAAAATTGCCCTTTGATCCCAAGCCCAGAGCTCAAACTGTCAGCTCTACAAAGAGCTTAGAGGTGGCAGCAGCAACATCAAAGGTAGATGCAAGGGAAGGTATCACAACAAACCTAGGAGTTGTTATGCAAATTAAATGATGCAATGTAAGGGTATGCTAATGCATGCATTAAACCTCTGAACATGCCCAGTGTGAACCGTTTCCGGAAGCCTAAGCAGATTCATTCTCAGCTGGAGGCTTGTATAATTAATAAAGGCACCATGCCTTCTCTCCTGACCCAAGTGGCTAGGTACCAAACCATTTACAGCTTTATAGGTTAACACCAACATCCAAAAATGTATTGGCAGCTTGTGCAGATCCTGGCACATTAGTGTGATGTGTTCCCAGCATGAAACACTACTTAATAAGCAGGTCACTGCATTCTGCATTAGCTTCAGTTTCTGAGTGGGCTCAACGTATAGCCCCATGTAGAGTGTATTATTGCAAGGACCTCTCAAAGGGGCAAAGGCATGGATAACTGCAGTGAAGTCCATTTGAAAAAGAAAAAGTAACCTTGTTCTCACTGGAGATAAAGGCATTTTGAAAAGGGCGCTGTCACTGTTCAGGCACTCTGGAGCATTCTTCAATCTAACACACTGAAGAAGTTCACATGTGTTAGAGGGAAAGGTGGTTGCTCCTTCGTGTAACAGAGCCTGTACAGGTTGAACCCACTCCTGCCACTGCCCCACGAGCAACAGTCCCAGTTTCACCCGCATGAACGTGCAGCCGTGCTCATCCTCAGTGCCAGTCCCAAACTAAGCTAGCCAATGGGACACTGCTTCTGCACTGGGATAGAGGATTTGTAAGAGTAGAGAAGTGATTTATGACCCTACTAGCCCTTCTTCCAACTGGAGATTGCTTGCTTGACAAGCAAAACTTTGTTTTGCATGAGTGTCCACAGTTAAGTGCAGAGTCAGCCCAGTTTTTTGTAAAGATGATCCAGTAGGAACCAAGCTGACTTTGCAGTGTGATGCATCAGAAAGCTCAAAGAATTAATTACTCAGCTAATTCTGTGCAGAAACCACTGCAGAATGTGCACAATGTTAAATGTTCCTATTTATACAGTAACACATTGACAAATGGAATTGGTACCTACCAGCACAGCCCAGTGTGCTCAAGTTCCCTGGGCCAGATAAAGTCATAAAGTAAAGGAATGACCTATTGCAAATGTAGTGCACTAGAGCTCTTCATTAACAGAGGGACTAATCAATTTATGGAACTCATGAATCAGTAAAGCTATTACTTATAATGATTATTGGCAAATTAACATATCACGGTGTACTGACCCCGATTCATCTCTAGTGTACTCCTACCCTTCCACAGCCAGGGAAGGGCCCAGCACTCTTCCCTGCCTTTCCACTCTGCTCAGCCTGACTGGGTCCACTCAACACCGGGGTTAAAAAATCACAGCAAAGTCAGCCTCCAAGGTTTCCACTTTGGTAGTCATACATGTGTACTGACTGTACAGATGACAGTAAAGTGAAAAAATGTTAAATGTATGGAAGATTACAAGCCTTAGCCTCTGGGTATGAATTCAAAAACCACTCAGGGGTTACATACTAGAAGACCCAGTGGTGGGGTCCAACTCATGAGAGAGAAAGAGGTCCCCTGCCAAATTCTAATGCTGATCTCATTGCCCACTTAATGCTTGCTCCTGTGTTGGAGGTAACATAATCCAGCACATTAATTTGGATTCAGATTTAGCCCAACAAGGGCTAAGTGAGGAAGATCTGTTTACACAAAAATCTCAGGGCCAGGCTGCCTGTGCCCCAGTAGTGCAGCAGACCTATAGACCAAATCAACCAGAGTGGGACACATGGAAAACCTCAATGCAAGATGAAAGAAAAAGAGAGGGAAACAGGGAAATAAAGGGAGAAATGGCATTATTCAACCTACACTCAGTCACAGAGCTCAGTAGGCCACACGTGTGAAATGATCCTTTATTAGTGATCCTGTGGCTTTAAACCAGAGGAGAGATGGGCTTTGAAATCCTACAGACAGACTATCATTCCCTATTTAATTCTACGAGGCTTTTTCACAGAAGCTTTTTGCAGTCTAAACTGACATTCTTCTCTCTATTCATTACCGCATTCCTGGCCTAAAAACTGTATGACAAGGGAAAGGAAGTGGAAAATTAGGTTACAGTGCAAACAAACATACTGAAAACATTGCACATTTGAAAATAAATTAAGTTTAACTATACTTCCCAAAGGTTAACTTCATAGGTTTTATTATTAGAAAATATCAAAACACTGTTCACTTACTGCAGGGCTCTCCTGCCTGCTGCTTTGTTTCTGGGTCATGCAAGTGTCATGAAGGGTCAGCTCCACATTACTTACAAGCCACGCTTGCTTAACAAAGTAATCCACAATCTTTCCAACACTCATCCACTATTAAGCGCTCGTGCATAGGGTATCATGGACAGCAACAAAGCACTCATAGGTTCACCAAAACAAGGAAGCTCCTACTAGCTGAATCATTGGTGAATCATTGGTTTTCTGAACATACTCGCAAAGGGCAGGACACTCTAGCCCGCCTTAAATCAACATTTCCTTGCTGAAGTCAAAGGAGGCGTGCTGCTCTAGGCCAGTGAAAAGCCCACCCTTGACATGGGTGATATTGCTGTCTGCTGAATTAAGGTTCAATCCAAGGTTATTATTGTCTTTTTTAATTCATTATAGTTTATTTTTGTTCTCAAAATAGCAGCCTCACCCATACAAAGAGCAACCAAAACTGCATTATATTAGTTCAGGGCTCTGTACACAAAGGTGAGTTTGGGAGGTTGGCTGTGCCCAGATGCACCCTCAAGCTCTGCACTGATGCCATAGCACTGTGCAGTTGTAGCCACTCTCCCTTGCTCTGCGTCAGTTTTCATGGGAGAGGAGTACAAGAACCAGAGACACTTGCATGATTCAGCCAGGTCCCCACTCGGGAAGGTCAGGAGATGACAAACATATCTCCACATGTCATTTTAGAATCTTTGTGTCTCCACTTCCTACACATTAAATTTGCACACGAATATCTGAGATTACGTGGGCCTTAACTTGATGGGGGAAAAGCCCACGTTAGCAGTCTGGTTTGAGGCAATGCATCAGACAAGATGACATAATTGGGAAAAAAAGCTCAGTGTTTAGAGCTATGCTAGGTCTTAATGGGTTTCATCTTTGTGTGCGAGTTAATTGTCAGTCCCCTGTCCTGCTGCCATCACTCCACAGCTTCCTCTTGCTGAAAGCTGTCCAGTCTCTTGACTAGCATGACAAACATGCACGTCTTAATCATCACCATCTTAAACGGACTCTCCACAGTAAATGACAGAAGCACAGCTGCAATATTTACTTTTCTACAATGAAAGTCCCCCAGGGAAAAAAAGGGGCGGGGATGGGGAAGGCACCCTTTCTTTCTTCTGAGCACTCAGTGTAACTACATTACTAATGGTGAATTTATGATATCTTAACTTATGTACAATGAATACTCTATGTGAGTCACCAGATTTGATATGACACTAAAAAGAAAGAGTGGCTCACAGTTAAGCAAAGCTAGAGAACTGGATGGCCAAGTTTTTGTTCTGCCAAGCACCAAGGTTTCATCACCTTGAGGGCATTATTAAACTTGCCAACCCTTTTGCTCCTCTTATTGGTAAGACATTTCCTGGAGAACAGGAAAGGAGGAGGGAAAGGGGCACTAAAACATACTTTCTAAAGACTTGAAGACATTTGTCCATTTTATGACTCTTATTTGTTCTTCCTCTCTCTGTTCTTGCCATTGTGCTTCTCCCCGTTTAGATCTTGTTGACATCACTCCTTTGTTATTTTCCTAAATTAGCTGCAATGAAGTCCTCTGAGCTACATGTGCACGCCTTATTTCTTCAGTTTTTGCTCCTCTGAATTGTCCCCTATTCACTTTCCTTCACACTAGAGCCTCCCTTCTCCCAGTCCACAACGTGCTTTCTAATCTGCTTGTCATTTGCTTCTTTTCACCTTTAGTTACCCGCTGGCCAATAGCCAGTGTACTTCACAAAATAAATTACTTTATAACTGACTCTCACTGAAAAGTGATAGGCACACATAGGGATAAAGCTGAGCATCTAGAGCAGGAGCCATCTGAAATTTCAGTACCCCAAAACACAAGGACAAAAATGGGAATCAAAAGGAGATAACATGAAAAACCCCTGAAGGGACACTTGTAATTTCTGGCACGTGCAAACAAGTCTGAGGGATGTTTGTAGCCATAAAACCACTGGACTGCAGACCATGTAGCTGTACTACAGCAGCCTGTCTGGCCACCTAACCATCAGCCGACTAAACTGGAAGCTGTTTTTATGTAGTATCTTTCATAATCGCGGTATTTCACAGCACTTTACAGAATAATGAGTTGGCATACTACAGCTATTATGCACTTAGCAATAGCGCACAGACAACCTTGCACATCTAGAATCAATTTTATTGAAAAGCTGATGGGCAGGGCAGACAGGTTATTCTCTGCCTTTTTATTGTGAGAAGTGCTACGGATCTTGAGCTTGCCTCTTGCAAGGCAATATAAAAACTGGGGTTTTATATTTGTGTTGGGGTTTTTTTCCAAAGGAAAAAAGAAAAGGTGTGTTTTTACTGAGTGATAACTTGCTTAAAGTGGGTTACAAAGACTCTATAACCCAAGAATTGCCTCACAGTCCCTATTAGGATGATAGGAATATTTTTACGGTTAGCTACTACGTCAAACAACATACTTTTCATTATCCTGTATCTACTTGGGAATTTTCTTCAAAAAGACACAAAGGCACAAAGTGGAATGATTCAAGCGGAAGATGAAGATGGCACTGCCCCTGAATGGCAAGTCCCAGAGGCAACAGCAGTTCTCTACATAGTCTATGATTTGTCTCACCCTATTAGCCACCTTGATGAATATTTACATATTATTCTTTTATGCATGAATGCACAATTGCACCCACAGGTGATGTACATTGTGTGGCATACACTATGAGCTTGTGACACTGGACTCATCCCTCCTTCTCCACTCTATGCTTAGTGTGGGAGCAAAGCACACCACCATCCAGGATTCCTTTGCAAAGTGGTTTAGTGGGTAATCCTTCTTGTTTTTCCCTTTCTCTACAAAGCACCTGACACACTGTATTTGGGGATGGGCACAAATTCTTCTCCTGGAATTGCCCTCAGCCTCACGCACCTCTGCTGTCTGAGAAATTACATGAGTCACCAGCAACTACAGCTTCTTGGGCACTGTCCTGTCCTGGTAAATCTATATAGGACCCAACCTGGGTCCTATATAGCTGAAACATTTGTTTTGGTTGAAAGTTAACTCGCAAAAAAACAAATGAAAACAGAAAACACAACTTTCAACATAGGCTCAGAGTAGGACCCAGAACCTTATTTTTTTTTTACCAAAGTTCTTCAATGTGTTTTTTCTTGCTTAAATGAAAGAAAAGATCAATACTAGCAGCATGCTACTTTTGAATGTCTTTTTTTTTCCCCCCTGAATGCAGGCTGTATTCAGAATTTTTTCTTATCGCACTGTTCCACAGTGGCTTTGTAATTCTCCTTGGTGTTTCCCAGGAGAGTCATAAATACCTTGCAAGACCCCAGCAATGTTTGTAACAGTGATTACTGGGAGGAGACCACAACTGCTAACATTAGATATCCTTTAATTTAGAAACAATAGACACAAGAAAGGCAACATGGCCCAGCAAAGGGGAGTTTGAGGGATTTACTCCTATGTCTGTCCCTCTTCCTCTTGCACTTTGTTTAGCTCATCCATTTAAATGTAGACCTCAGCAGAGCAGTTGTGCTCTGTGTCTGTGGAGACATAGGGGATGGATCACGTGGGGGCCCTTCTACAGGACATCAGAAACCTTTAGCCTGATGCAGTTATGCAGCCGGACTGGCAGTATGACAGATTTCCAGACACACTGATAGTCCACTTTTAAAGGATGCATACTTCTTCCTATCTATCTTGGATTTCACGTAAGAAAGGTAGCACTCCAGCTTACATATTTACAGTGAAACTTTCAAAACAAATACAGCAAAGAAAGACGTTGTGACAAGCTACCTGCAAACCTGGAAGATAATAGCTCTCGGAGGTCAAACTACTCCATTTACCCAAAAGAAGCATTAACTCTTACATCTGATAAGAATATCAATGTCACTATTCAATATGTGACACATTCTCTTTGCAGAAATACAAAGACAATCCGTTTATCCATTAGTGCAGGGTGTCACATCAATTACTGAGATAGATGCATCAGGGAAACTCAATTGCTCTCATAGATTTTTCCAAGCGTTAAAGTTGAGTTTGCCTTAACCCCAAAGGAAGGAAGACCATCCTTTCCTCATTATTTAAAATCTCCACTGCTGCACAAATTAGAAATCCCAGCCAACTTTCACAACTCCATGTGTGTAAAATCCCTCACTAGTGCCAAGTATGTCCTTAAGAAAGCTGCAATCCTTGATGCCCGGTTTCAACACTACAAATGTGAAGCCTTTCCACCACCCACCATGGACAGACATTTTCATGCAGGTGACAAAGCAGCATCCTCAAAGTCTGTGCTCTTCCCACAGGTCTGCAGTCATTGCAAAAGCTGATCTCTGTTCAGGTCAGGTAGTTTCCCAGTTCACGCGTGGAACTACTAGCCCAAGCAAGAGGTGGATGCACAGAACAGTAAAATGGTTTGGAGGGGTGCTGGAGCTATATTAGGTGTTTCTAATCCTGTTAGCCCAGTTTTACGGCTTGGGAGTCATACTGAAACGCCCCCAAGGGCGAAGGCCTTTGACCAAATCTGCAGTCCCTTACTGCCTCTTATGCAGTATCTTGGATCCATTAAAACCTGTTCTTTATTAGCCTCAGGAATCACAGATGACAGAATACTGCAAGCAAGACTAATACTGCTTTTCCAGGACTGGCAGATTGAAATCTGGTGAGAAACTTAGATCTCACGACATTTCTTCAAACCTGGGAGCTCTACATAACTTGTTCAACTTCTTCAAGCTTCTTCTGAAAGCTCAGCTTTCAGGCCCTGACCTTGTCTGGAAAAAGGTACCACAAAGGCAAATAGGAGACGTAGAATTTGAGAAGCAGCCAAAATTTTTTGGAGTATGGAAATACCTTGCTCATTCTGAGTTTGCAGCTCAGGCCTGTGTTTTGCTCTATTTAATGCAGTTCACTAAGTAGGGGGGGTCATATTTTACAGAAATACTGCAAAAGGACAGAAGGTAAGCTGGACTTGTCTATCTTTTCCATCCTATGCCCTCATAGGAGGACCACTCTCTGGAGAGCTTATTCATATTTCAAAGGACGAGCTGTGATTCCTGAGCTGATTTCAGTCTGTATCATTTCAGTCCCAAGAGTGTTGGCACAGTTAACAAAAACACGCCCATCAGCAAGGCAGCTCTGTTGCTAACACGGCACCGTGTGGATGCGAGGTATGCACATGCACATCAGTCACAGTGCTACACTGCACCCTGGGCCCTTGCATGCTTTACTGGTCTGAGGCGCACTCCTTTAAATTTTTGACACTACTAAAGTGATCCGAAAGATGCGGTTTCACCTCTCTTGTGAGCTCCTCCGCTTAAAGAAGAGCTCCTTCTAGGTTCCCCACCCCACACACCCCCAGCCTTCTTTTTGAGGATAAAGAGGGGTGGAAAACACATCAGAGACACTGGAATGATATCGTGCCTCTCATCCCACAGTCCAGTGACTCAAGCAATCTCCCAAGAGGCAGGAAACCCACCTCCAGTTCCCTCCTCTGCCTCAGAGCCTGGACCACCTTAGATGATCCCATCCCAGAGTACCCAGTAAAACGGTGGCTATTCAAGGATGCAGATTTGGTGTCAACTACCCAAATTAGCCCCCGTTCTTTAGCAGGGAAGCTGAACAGGGAACAACCATATAAGGTTCTTATATGCAGAGCCCTGGTACTTGTCCGTCACCTCGTCAAACACATTCTCTTAACTCTGAGCTTAATTTTACCACTCATTTATTAATTACTGACTTCCTAATCAAGCACCAGCAAACAAGGCATTAAATAAACTGAGCAGCAGTACCAAGGCATTTGATAAACTAGAAATAACACATCAAAGGCTACAGTCTCATGGTAATACAAGTTCTAGTTAAAGTTATCCCCATGCATATACGCCTTGATCTGTTAAGGTTATTAAAACGGCAAGCACAGCTGTATTTTTATTAAAATAATTAGCTCCTTCAGTCTGTTTTGAGTGATGTTCCTCATTTTAGATTCAATTTAAGCTCCATCCTATCCAAAGCAGCATATGATTGCAAATAATCTCTATCACAAGTGAAAGTTACAGTGGTATTTAAAACCTAATTAACTCAATATTGTAATGGCTTGAGCCTGTAAGGCACAGAGTTCTTGAAGGGCCCTGTAATTCACAGGCATCAAGGGGTCATACAGCCTCCTACAGAAACCTGAGCCACAACCCTGAGTCCCATTGCAGAAAAGTCCCCAGAAAGACCATGTTTGAAAGCATTTGACACTTCCTATAGACAGCAGGCAGCCATCTAGCACAAGTTTGTGAACTTCTCTGCAGCAGGGTTAGTTTAAGTAATAATAATATTTATATTCTAAAGAACATTGTTTAAATACACCTCCCACACCATGAGATTTACTATTTTTAGATGGAAGATGTCTGCACATCAGAAAAATAACAAAGATCAGAGCAGGGAGTTTGAAGTCAAAACTGCAGTTTTATGATTTGACTGGGGCTGGAGAAGAGAATGTTTGATTATTATTTTTTAGCCACCTCTATTTGTTAACCATCTTTTACACAGAAGTCAGTAGAAATACTGGAATTCCAAGAGAACTTTGTGAGGTCTGCCACAAGCACTCACTACAGTTGGGCCTGAACTAAACTCCCTAAATACTGCATCCTCAAAGTTAGCCCATCTGTAATACATATAAAACTCTTTGCCTGATGGAAAGGGACCAAATTTAAGTTCCTCCCTGCCACAGCGCCTGAAGAACAATGCTGCATCCTGCTCAACCAGCATGAGCGTGATGCTACTACCCTTGGCTCATCACTAGTCCCATGTAGGGCTAGCAGGGCCTGGGGCATCACTTCTTGGAAGCAGCCTCTGGCCTTCTCCAGCTCTGTCATCCCACTGTCAGGGCAGACATGCCCTGTTCTCTCAGGTCAGTACTGAAGCCATGGCCTTGCACAGCAGAGAGAGGCCGTGGTGCTTGAGGTAAGATGGAGGAGCACAGCTGTGAGCTTTTCATGCAGGAGAGCTTGTGGCGCTGCCCTGCACAGGCACTGCCCAGAGGTACCTTCCCATGCCAGATCCCATCCTCCCTGTACTGAGAAATGCTATTTCTCACTGGTAGCACCATGCCTTGCTTCGGGCAAGCTGTCTCCAAGCCTACAGAGACTGGGCTTCATGCTGGGAGGAAGAAAAAGAGCACTTTGGAAGTCCTACTAAACCCATTTTCTGAATCTGGGACAAGCCATTAATTATTTTACAATAATAACGCCTGAGAGTCAAAGATGACCAAAAAGCCTGCTGAAATTAGAGGGTTTTATCACAGCAGAAAAATGGAGGGATATTTAGGATGCAATTGCAATTAGATGTTTTTTGCTGCTCTTCCCCTTGATGGAGTTTTTTCCTGGCTTGTAGGTCACTGACCTTCCCTCATTCTTTGCAGGGACACATGGCCATCACTCTCATGTCTGCAACAAAACTCTGCACACAGGGCCTTAAACAAAAACAAACTTTTCACCTTGAGCACAGTGAGTAATCACTGCTGTTTGAGCACTTTTCACAATTGGCAATTTTTGCACTTTGGCAGTTTTACTCCCCAAGTCCAGAAGAAATTCGTATTTTCCCCTGGATAATATATTGAGAAAGGTAAGGTGATTATAAAAATTGCTAAAATGGAAAAAGTGGTGGGTAATGGCATCAAAATGAAGGCACAAATTTCCTGCAGGTAGGATTTAAGTATAGAAAGGTAAATAGGCTTTGCAGTGAATGTAAGCAATGAGAGAGACAAAGGCAAAAGAAAAGTTTACGTGCTCTTACAAAATCTGAACTAGACTTCCAGAATTTTTTTGAGATACTGTTCATATATACATGTTAATCTAAATTCACCTCAAAAGTGCTCTATATTGTAAGCAGCCTGTCAAGAATTAATACAAAAATATATATAGATTTCTCTCTATTTACTCTTTTCTGCCAATATTTCACGTAAACAGACTGGGGGGGGTAGGGGGCGGGGGGAAACACGCATGCACAAATAAAGTGCTTGAATACTGAGCAATCCTTTAAGGTTTTTGGCTTCAAAATTTTTTGTAGCTGCCAAAAAAAAAAAAAAAGGCAAAATGTTTTCACTCAAGCAATCAACCAGCACTTAAATCCTATTTAAACTCCAATGACAGACTGCCAGTAAAGGCTCTGTGCTAACACCAAGAGACAGAAGACACTCATAGACCTTTTCTTCACCCCACTAACCAGTGGTTTTGCCCCACTGGTTAGTGTTTTCTCTTATCTGCTTTTTTCTCAGAGTTTCCTATGCACCAAGAGAAGTTATATTGCTCCTTCACATGCTAACTGTGCTCAACTTTTACAGATTTCTGCACCCATGAAAATATGCACTAGCATTCAGCTGCTTGCCTGTTAGTTATCCCAAGTGAGCCCGTGCTGGAACTGATTTATTCCAGCCACTTTTATGCCATTTCCCTGCAGACAGGCTGCACGCAGCCGTGCCGAGAACTCCTGTTTTCCTTTGCACAACAGGTCACCAAAACAGCTTCTCGGTTTGTCAGTGGGCATCACACCTGTATCATATGCAATGGACTGGACCTATAAAATAAGGGAAAATGCTGAAAAGAACAGTTTTCCCTGTATAATACAGCCTCGTCATATAAAACTATTGCTGTGATTATCCTAGAGGCTTGGGACCATGACACATTGGTTCTCCTCTGAATTTTACCACTTGGATCTTCTTATGGTTATCCTTTCCATATCTCAAGAAATGTAAATTCTCAGGAATGAAAAATACTAAGGGACTCGTCCCTGTTGAGTTCATGAATATTTCAAAAATAAAAAGACAACCCTGGTGTACAACTTCATCAGAAAAAAACATGCTTTCCTTTTGAAGGTTTCTACACAGATCATGTTAGTAGAAGTACGTTGAGGTAGGCAGGAAACATCACTTCTGTGTTGTGAGACTTCAAAACAGAGAAACATATTCTATTTTTTGAAGTTCTGCTTTGTATATGTGTGTGTCTTTCCCCCCTCCTCCCCACTAAGCTGTTGCAGTTCAGTGCAGTCAGCTTTGTTTCATTCATGGGTCCTGGCCCAGCTCTAGAGAATAGGGCTCTTTCTGATAATGCTGGATACTTTTTTAGGAGACGTTAAAGAGCTCCATCAGGAACACAGCGGTCTAAAAGCTTGCCAAAAATCTGACTGACTTTATAAGCTGTATTAGTGGTCAGCCTCACTAGCAGAGTTTGTAAGCATTGCCAAACTACTCTGGCTGCAGTTCATCATGCTGTGCTGGCTGCAGCTGATGCAGGCTGAAAAGTGAGTTGCAATTATCCCCCTCCTCCCAGGCTCTCCCCTAGCCTGTCACCACCTTCCTATCAAAATTTACCCTGCCTCATATCTGACAGAGCAGCTTCACAGGCAATCACCCTCTCAGCCAGCTCTGTTCATACAGGCCAGGTTGAGAAATACCATGGTTAGAAACGCTTCAGCTAACCAAGGTCATATAGCCAGGAGTGGGGCAAGGGCAGCTACGAAGCTGGCAGGCTGATGAGGCTGCAATCTGGAGCAAACTAGGGGATCAGGCTAGGTTTGGGGACAGCAAGGAGCTCATCAGTGTCCTGCTTCAGGAAGACCTGAAAGGAGAGGGCTCTTCCTTTGGAGTTTTCCAGCAGCTCCATCCAACAGAACAAGTCTTCGACCTCTGCATGGGACCCTACTCTGCTCTTTCCAACACAATGGCCAAAAGCATACAGCCAAAAAGCTCCACACACAAAGGCAAAGCCTCTTGTTATGTCCAGGCAATTTTGGACACCAGGAAGCTTGCATAAGTTTCCATTAATAGCAGTAACAGATTATCTAAAAGGAATGAAAGGCAGCTAATACTAAACTTGGTGCGTGGGTCAGTCTGTAGACAAAAGACGTTGCTTGCTTTGCTGTAACGGTTCTAGCATAAACACAAGATATTTAAAGAACAAACCTTAGCTATCCGTGCATTAGGGTGGGATTTTTTTTCCCTTTCCCTCTCCAAACATGTAGAGCTTCTCCACAAATTTCAGTCCTGCTGCTTCCCAAGAAATACAGTTTGAGACAAGAGGAGAGGCTCTATATCACCCCACTGGCATGGCCCCAGGCAGCACGTGTGCCCTGAGGCACACAATGCAGACCCCACACCTGCATTTTGACTACAAGATGCACTAGAGTGACCAAAGCTGTCCAAAGGCCCCCAGGGATATGTATCTACCACTGAGTGATCCCTTCCGTACCCTTCTCCCTGTATGGATAGTTTTATAGAATTGGCTCTCAGTCTTAATTGTGACAGTGTTTTAATGGAAAAATATTGCCTGGACTGGCCACTTATCTCAACTACTGGATCCTTAAAAAGTATAAAAAAAAAAAACAAACCAAAAAAACCAAAAAAATCCCCAACCAACCATAAAACATAAAGAAAACCCAAAAAACCATCCACACTAGAAAGCTGAGATGCAGGCAGTCCTCAAAAACACTTTTAGAATCTCCTCTCATAACCTACCACAAGACTACCATGGGCTTGCTATACTTAAACTAGTGGTTTAGTGGACTCCTCTAACCATGGACTCCTCTTCCTTTTCCTGTATCTAGTGGAAGCTTTCTTCAGGACATCTTCCACTGCCTTTCTTACCACTGAAAAACTGAAACAGAACAAAAATCCAACAATCTCTTGCCACTGTGGATCCCCAGAAGAGGAACTGATGCCTGCCATTGTCAGAAAAAGCCAAGGGCATTATACAGCAAATGAAGATGACTGCTCCATGGAGAATCTCTTTCCCTGAAAGACTCCCCTGGGACCTCACCTGGCAGTGAGGTATAACCTGTTTCCATCAGACTTCATGTCACTGCAGAGCAGCAAACAGGAGGTATCACTGGGTCTGACGTCCCCCAAGGGTACAGCACCCTACCAGACAACTCACTCTTCCAGGATCAGCAGCCTCCCTGATGGCCTGGTTTTGAGCGGATCACCTCCCCCCAGCAGGGAGATCAGCCAGCCATTAGCCCTCCCAATCCTTCACCACCAGAACAGGGATAACACCTTCCTGGCACACAGGAGAAAGCAGGGAGGCATACAATTTAAGGAGGTGAAACCATGGCAGTGCTGAGCCCTGTGGTGCCAGCAATCCCACAAATTTGTGGTTCTGCTGCTAATGATAGTGCCCGGTGTTGGTATGGCATGTATCAGCACTTCCAGCTGCATCGGGCATGCACTCAGAAACCAAACCCCCGTGAGCTGTGAACTGCTGTCCTCATCTCAAGATGATTCACTCAGATGCTAGAACTTTAAATGTCACTATTGTTAACTCACAGCTCAGTAGAACACGCAAGAAAGACTGGGAAGGGACGGATTAAGAAAGTCTGCGTGATTAGCATGAGTCACAGCTCATTTTGGCACCACCAGTGAATCGGCCACGCACCCAGCACTTCATTGCCTTCAAGAATCTGAACCCCAAGGCAGACGGTCTGAACCCATCCACAAAGGGGCTAGGCTTCAAAGCAAAGCCAAATCAAAGGAGCCAAGCAGAGCTCATGGGTGTATTCCAAGCCCACAGAAGGGAAGGTCAAAGCGCCTGAAAACACTTGCACAAGACAGTTTATCGTAAGAGAAACATATGATTTTCCAGCTGTAGCCATCTTCATGGAGTTTTAAGGAGTCCTTGTTCACAAAAGGCTGCATTTCTGCTCCCCTCCAAGTCAGATACTTTTTACAGTCTGTTTTTGCTGAGCTTATCTCTAACAAGACCTTTCCCAGTGCAGTTACTACAGTTTATGCCTAGCTCCAGTCCTTCTTGAATCAAATTTGCATCTTACATCAGAAAAGAAGGTACAGGCTCAATACCTTCAACACTGGATGGAAGCTAAGTTTGCTAAGCTGACAGTGTGCCAAGCATGTATGGTTTTTCTGGGGAGCAGGCAGCACAATGCCTGTTACTTTTTGTTGAGTGTGGGTGAAAAAGCAGGGTGGAATCTCTATCAAATACAATAGAAACTGAGATTTTGTGGCAATGAACAAGGAAGTTATTGCTGTAGGCCAGAGAGCAAAAATTCATACCAGGCAATGGATGTAGGGCAGAGCAAAGTGCATGGTTTGGAGAATATGAACAGAAGAAAATAATTTATGTTAACTGCAGGGTATGTCTTAGGGATGAGAGCACGCAGACAGGAAAAGTCCTTCATTCTTTTTCAATTCTAGGACTGCTGCAACAACAATAAAATTTTGCTTAACACCCTAGCTATATTACCAGAGGGACTGAGAACTTGGAAAGCTTAGAAGCAGCACAGCCATTCTCACATTTTGAAAGAGTTTTACCATGACTACAGGAGACTGTCTGTAAATAAATTTGGTATAATGTCACTAGGCATGTCAAGGATGGAAGAAAATAGGGCAGGAGACAAATGAATGCATTTACATCTGATTTTGCATCTAAGTTATCAAGGCTTCCAAAGTTGAAAAGAGCCAGATTTACAACATCCTCACTATCTCTTTGTTCAGAAAACATCACAGCACTGTTGTTGGAAGAACAGTGCTCATGAAGGCATTGTATTTATAGACTGTATTTTCACAAGTCCAGAGGCAAATCAGTCTCACATCCTTCCCAATGCTTCATTATCGTTTGTTTTGGTTGCCTTTTATTCCAACTCCAGCTTCACAGCTAGAACATCTAGTCCGCTCCACCTGCCCTGCAATGGTGTACAACATTCCTGGAATGCGACAATGATGGGACTGAGCCTGCAGGTCCATGGAGACCTGAATCAGTCCAAGACAAGTTTGTGGCATGCTGGCACTCATCCCACTCCCGCATTCCCCCTTCTCCTTCACCAGTGCAGGGGGCTATCAGCTTCAGTGGCAACCTGGCTTGCCACCCGCAGGAGCAAACTCTGCTCCCTGGAACAGCCCACTCTGCAACTACAGGAGCAACAGTGTGGGTATTAAGATAGAAGTTAGCTGGTCAATACTTCAGTTGTGGTTCCAGAAGGAGGTGGTTCTGGAGTGGAGTCAGTGCTACATATAACTCCAGAAAATACTTCCTAATGAAAAATAAAGATAATTTAATAAATAAATCAAAGCATCCACTCAGAAACAGATTCCCTCCAAGCCTTTCCCCTTCACTGAAGCATGATGTTCCATATTGCCCTTTGCTTCTTGATATGTTGGGAAGAAAGAAAATGGAGAAGAACATTTCAAATATGTTTCCTGTACAAAGTCATGTAAGCACTGCTGATATCTATTGCAGATGTGCAAGTTATGTTTGGATACAGATTCCAGTGTCTCACAGCTTTCAGTCGTACACACATTGACAAAGCTAGAGTCAAAATAGCTTGGTTTAGTTTCCCACAGCTCCAGTGTCATTCACCCTAACACAGATGATCAGCATTTCTCTGATTCCCAGGCATCTGCAACACTCTCACAGAGCTGAACAGTCCTTGTGATAACACAACTTGGGAAGAGAGGGTTTCCCAAAATCCTACATGAATTTTGGGGGCTGCTCAGTCTCCGTGTGTACCCGCCATCAATTTCTTTATCTTTAGGACAGCATAAATGATCACCAAAATGTTGCTGTTACCACTCTCTGCAATGATCTGTCTCTTTTTCTGCTATGCAGAGCATCAACATGAAAGAGCAAGCCCTTGAGCAGGTGCAGACCAATGTCTCTTGTAAAGAAGATACTGCCATCCCCCAGCATCTCTAAAGTGTGTGCACACAATAAGGAGCTGCTATGCATTGGTAGGGGGTGGGGAAAGGCAGGAGAACGTTTATTCCATGTTGTTAAGTCCTATTTAAGTCCATTGGTTAGGTATATCAGCAATGAATGGATTTGGGGTAAGGATCATCAGGATAGCAGGATTTAGAGAATCCCTTATTTCCAGTGTCCTTCCCCCTTTTTATGGTGCCCTTTTTTTTTCTACAAGTAAATTAAAAATGTTGCTGCAGTATTGCTGACCTCTTTCACACAGGGCATCAAATCTCCAAAGAGTCCCTTAAAGCCCAGTCCTTTCCCAGTGCTGTATCCTATTAGTGCACTGACCCTTTGTGCATCCAGCAGAGCTGCTAACCAAAAATGCCTTTGGAATCTGAAAGCTGTGGCACAAAGGCAGCCCTTAGGTTTGAATAGGGCAGAGTGGAGGATTTATTCCTCCATGGAGTGAGCTCTTCACGGCATAGGGGTTACGGCAGAGCAGGCAAGGAGAGGGTGAGGGCTCTTCAGCAGACATAATTCTCTTATTAAAAAGGAAACAAATTGGAGTCCATACCAAGGATTTCCTAAAACAGAGCTCTTACCAGCTGACTTTTGTTGCATAAGCAGCCTCAGACGTAGCCAACTTCCCAAGCCTAGGTCGCCATGGGGAAAAAGCTCTGGGAAAGAAAAAAATCTAGGTTTGAATATGGATCAGAAGAACAGCAGTCCAGTTGTGTGGCACAGAAGGGCATTCCATTCAGAATTCAATAAAGGGAGCACTTGAAAAACAAAGAGTCTTTCAGGTATTAGAGCTACGAAAGCTTTTTTGAAACATTCCTTGAACTTAAAAGATGGGAGCAGAGTGCCTAGGAGCTCTATCAAGCTAACTTTTAAATAAGCTGGTGTAAATTGGTATAGAAAAGAGCTCCTTCCTTCATCTCTCCAAAAGTTTTGAAAAGGAAAGGCAGATATCTACATACAGAAAGCAAATGGATGTGGTAGATTATCACAGTGACTGCTCTTATGAGCATAGCTGGCCCTCAGGAAGAAAAGTCCAGGATGAAATAGTATCCCTCAGTAATGAATTTGCTCTTACACCCCATCACAAGTCAAAGGCCCTAAGCTGACTTATTTCTACTATTACAGGGGAAGATTGATAAGACAGAGACACTGAACACACTCCCACATCCCGAATGTTTGTTTTTCTTTCCCTTCACTCATCCCACCAATGAATTCTTTATGCAAGATTTTTTTTTTTTCTCAAGAAGAAATTTGGGACAGATTGCCATCCTATCATGAACAAGGGATCACAGGAACATAGCTGCGTTTAGCACTTCACTTGAAAGTTTCTGTATCTATAGTTTTGCCTCAATTACCTTTCCCCTTTGATCCCCACCAACCGTATTTTGGTCACAGATCATTTAAGGCTTCTAATTTCTCTTATCCTTCAATTCAGGTACTTAAGATAGGAAATAAAGACTTAAAGATTGGATGAATACACATATTACCATACTTTCCATGATCTGCCTTTCCCATTGTTATTATCACCTTCCTTCAGCAGGTAAACTGGGAAGCCCTGCCAGTCTTCAGCCAAGTTAACAGGAGGCTTACAATGATACATCCATCACTACCCTCGGAGTCAAAACAGAAGTCTATTTTCCTTCCTTTTTCCACCCCAACACTTATTTACGTATTTGACTAACCTACCTGGTTGACTGACTGTTCATGCCTCAGAAAACAGAGATTTCAGTGTCTGGCCCCTTCCCTTGGTAAAGCCCAGAGGAATCCTGGCTCACCAAATCCCTGAATCACCTTAGGACAAATACCATGAAGCTAATACTAAAAATACAGCACCCAGAAGAGCACTTTTGGTTTGGCCTTGAATTTTCTGTAAAATATTTTTTAAATACTGCAAAAGAGATAGGATTCTTTAATATATAATCAACTTTGGCAGCAGTGTTTTATCTTCAAAATAAAAATTAAACATGAATGTTTGTGAATATTTGCAGCTATTTTCTGCCATGAATGCAGGGAAAATGAAATAAAAATAAATACTGTGGCACCCATGTGATGTAAAAAATTTACTTATTATTGGAAAGTTAACTGCTTTAAGTGGAGACAGGAAAGATATGAATAAAATAATACAGAAGGTTATAAAGTAAAAATAATTGATGCTTTCCCCTCCCTTCTTTCTCCTACCACCAAAAAGGGTAAGCTTGAAAAAACAGACAGAAAAAGAATTAGATATCCCACTACTATCGCAAGCTTAACATCTTCACAGATCAACACAAAAATCTTTCCTTACCGCTTACTAGTTTCTCTCAGCAGCAGAACTTCTCCCTTTACGGGAAAGGCCTGTCTTTTCCAGAGTTCTGTGCTCATGCAAACCTTCTTTTACAAAGAAGGGCTCTACTCCCTTAACTATTCTGGAGTGTTTCAAGTGTCAAAAAGAAGGTGTTTGGACAGTAAGAAGAGGCGACGCATTTTCAGTCTCCCTTTCTTTTGGATGTCTACTGCCTACATTAGTCAGCCATGCACATGCAGCATGTAATATTCATACCATTAATAAAATAGTCTGCCCACATCATTGGAAAATAAACCTCGAGCATCGATTTCAAGCTTCAGCTGGAACAGGCACCCAACATCGACTGCATGAAATGAAAGATGAAAGTCAAAGCCTTTGGCAACATGCACACAGCAGTGTCTCTAGCAGACAGCTCCCACCTGGTTACGTTTGTTACCCCAGAACCACAGGACATCACACATCTCCACTGCTCTGGATTGACAGCTCCAGTTCAACAAAATCAGTACCACATCCATAGCTGACTTTGCTTACAAGCACCAACTCCAGCCCACCTCTCCCTTCCAGCCTCCCCTACTGTGAGCACACCTTCAGCAAACAATACAACTTCACAGCTACTCTGAGGGACCTAAAAACCTGTGATCACATTCAGCTTGGAGCATAAAGTTAAGAAGCACAGCTAACAAAATTGTTGTGGACGTGTTTCACTCAGGACTGATACAGGTGCAATATAACCCTCAGAAGAAATTTTTCTTCCATTCTGTCTTCTTACTAGGCACTCAAATAATTGATAACCTAAATAAAGTAGAGAATAAGTCCACCTCAAACTTACCTGCTCCTGCACCCTCTATCTAGCAACTCTTCTACTGCAGCTCACCTGTTTGCAGTTAGGTATTTCCTTCATTGCTAGAAAACAGGTGTATGCATTTTTATTGTCTCAAGGTAAGCAATACACTCGTAGTTAACCTGATCTGAACATGGAAAGCAGAAAGGCAAACTGAGGCCTTCACCAACATCCATATCGGCCCTAGCAGAGGGCTCCCACCTGACTGTGTTTGTTACCCCAGAACCACAGGACTATTTTTGCTTAGTTTTCAGAGCAATCAGTTCATTTAGGTCAGCTGTAGACAGGCAGCACTGACCTCAGGGTAAAACTAGAGAGCTTTGTTGTCCTTGTATCACAGGACAGGTCATACGCACCAGTTACCTTAGGGTTAAAAAAAAAAAAAAAAATATATATATATATATATACATCCTATGCATCTTGATTAAGAGCAAAGAGCCTGCCTCAGAGCACCTTCTCCTTTCTAGGCTATAGAAAAATAAAGGAAGGGAAAAAGCACAGGCAGAAGCCATAGAAAGGCTGCCAGAGGAGCACCTTAATGATCAATGCCAACGAAAAGGACGAGGTAGTTTTCATCACTTTATGGCAGAGCTGGCTGCTGCAATCAGCAGAGCGCTCTTCGGCCCGTCACTGTGAGAGGCCTCATCTTTGAACCCCTTCTTGATAATTATCCTCTCAAACAGCTCACATCAAATGAGACATGTCAGGTGCTCCAGCTGCACTCAGTCACCATCTTGGTATACATGTCTTATGACTCCTTCTGAGGACAAGCAGGCAGAAGCCAAAAATAACTTCCTCATCTTATTTACACAACAATCATGAACACTGTAATAAACAAATAAGCTCTGATGAAGCTGCTTTATAAAATTACTTCAAATTTAAATATTTTATCTTCCACCAAGAAGGATAAGCAGAAGTGCTAGCACTATCTTTAAAACAACAACCAAAAGAAAATCATAAGTGCTAAATTGTTTATTTCTAATGTGTGTGTGAATATTGACGATAATCAGAAGCACAGAAAAATAATTTTTTTCCAGCTTTTTTTCCCCCTTCAGTTCTTCACAAAGTCTCCATCAAACATGTTTCATTCTTTCCCTAGCTAGCAAAACATATGCTTAAATTCTACTGACATTAATAAAACCTAGGCAAGCACCTGTTTTATCTTTTGATTGAAGTGTTACCCTCAAATCAGAGTGCATAACCAAAAGCAAAATTAAAGTGCGAAGAAAGCAAAGTGAAACAGAAGTGTGATCCTGAGAGTGAAGGAGTTCACTCTTGGGGGATTTGCTCTCTGGTTTGTCTAGTAAGTCAGATCAATGAGCTAAACGTCTGCAAGAGAGACAATGTATGCTGGAAAGCTTCAATTTAGTTCTTATGCTTGATGCAACTTTATCGAGCTTCCATTTCAAGAAATTGGTGGGGTTTATGACCAAGATTTTGGAAACAAAGGATAGAAGCTCTGACCCACCTGTCTGTTCTCATGGGCACCTTGAATTCTGATGACTGACTATGCATGACAAAGGTGACTGGCCTTACCTCATTGGCTAAATCTCTTCTGATGTTGATGTGTTTGGTACCAGGACTGCGGTGAGAAAGTTTCTGTAACAGACAGGGGCACTCCTGCAGCTGGAGAAACCCCGTGCTGCACAGACACAGTGGAAATACCGCACCAGCTTGGAAGGAGTATCAACACCTGATTGTTTCCCAAAAGGTGAGCAGTCCTTAAAGCCATACAACATCTGAAAGTAGCAGATGAACTTGTGGGAAGATCCTCATTTTAATTGTTGGTGGCACTATGAATGTCCTGATAAGCCCTGCTTTAAAGGAGACCAAGCTGTTTCCCCTCCATGACGTACTCTAAAAATGCAAGTGGACTGGCAGGAATTTGTGGAGACTGTGTTTACAGCAGCTTTGAGCTTTATGCCAGGGAGCAGACATAGAAGACTTCTTTTAGTGGAGCTTGCGTGGAAATCTTCTACAAGAATCAGGTCCTAACAGAAGACTCAGGTTCACAAATCACAGAACCATTCATTTCCACTTTGAGTATTACCCAAAATCTGAAAGACTCAGAAACTGAGCATTGCATTTGCACATTTCTGTGCCAGCACAACACAACATATGCTTGACACATCTAGAAACATTATGGTGCTGCTTCCATTTCCTGCCAACCACTACAACTCTTTCTTTTCTTTCCTGATTTTAGTTTTGTGAATTGTTTCAGTGAAGGAAGAGGAGGAACAGAAGAGCATTTCAGTACCTGGGAAAAGGAAGTGTTTAGAGGAAAGAGGCAAAGCACGTGTTCTCAGGATCAGTTGGAGGCAGAAAATACCACAGAGCGTGACACAAACTGAGAAAAGATTTTGTACTTGCTTTTCATTTGTTCCCACAACAGATGGGTGCTGGCCTGACTCAAATTCTCCATGAAGTAGCAGTCATTGCATATGCTTCCAGATCTGTGTCAGTCTAGCTGAAAGCAAATGCACCACTAGCCGAGTACGAGTTGAAGAATCAGCATAGTGGCTGCAACCATGATGGTTATGTATCCTCAGAGTCCCAAAAGGTCCTCTCCCACTCTCTTCAAGGCTCAAATTGGTTTTGGTTGTCTCTGCCACAAGAAGCACTGGGTTTTAGGTACATAACAGTGTTGATAAACATTTGGTACGCAGTTTTAGGAAGACCACAAATGGAGGATCCACCCTTCAAACATGTTCAGATTTGGGAGACAGTCAAACATCTGAAAGATTTGATCCTTATCTAGACAATTTGAACCATCTGAGCACCACCCAAGTCTGCACAAATGGATTGAACCCCCTAGGGAAAGCCCCTTCTCATGAAATTTTGAGTATTTCCAAGCCTGGCTTGGCAAGAAATTAACATGAGAGCAGACTCCCCTGTGGTATTTTGGTATTTCTGATTTCAAACACAGCCGAAAAAGCAGAGCCAGAAGATGAATTTTAATGTATTATCTGAATTTTTAGACATATAAATTAACTTTTTTTTTCTGATGACAAACTCTCAAATATTTTTTAGCACAGGCCCCTTAATCTTGACCTATATAATGGCTCAGCTTTACTATCTGCTTTAAAGCCTAACTTCTAGGCACAGAGTTCTGGCTTGTTTCAAAAAAAAGGGCATCACAACACAAAGCACCATCTCTTCCCTTCTTACAAAGAGTTAGCCCAGTACAGTGGCAGACCACTGCTCAGTAGAAGGTAACGCTAAGACTCTGTCACATTTCTACAACAAGACATCCTCTGCTTTTTACGCTATTTGCAAAACAGATCTAGCAAGGGTTGGTGGAAAACCATGTACTCTCAAAGGCCAAAGAGGGACTGCCATCTATAAATCTCAGAGCCAGTTTAAACAAAGTAATAGAGGGCATAGTCTCACCTACTGAGGAAATAAAAAAGTGTTATATTTCTCCCCAAAATACAACAAAGGTGCAAACAACACCAGATTACCACACTCCTCTTGACTAGTTGTAAGGGAAAAGCCACATCTTGGAAAAGAATGAAAGAGGGTGTGTATTTATATCCAGCAGCTACAGGAACAGAAAAACAGTATTTTACCCAGAGTCTGATCCCTGAAGAGGCCCACAGTGGCAAAAATAGGATAAATGTAAAATAATAGCTCACAGTGTTCTCACACTTTTTTTTTCCATGCTGCTAAAAGCAATTCACTCAATCAGTAGTTGGCTATCATCAAAATTCCCTCCTTCATCTCTGTATTCCACTTAGGGAGTAGCAAATATAGGGCACTCGGCTCATAACTTTTGTTTTTTTCAAGCAAGGAAATTCTTATAAAAATGAAATAAGCCTCTGGTTTAATGGCCATCAACTGAGCACAATAGCTATGCTGGGAACAAGAGATCTTGAAGAAATTCCCTCCATGACTATAGGGATGATTCTCTCATATTAAATGATCATGGCATGATTCCAGATGCAGAAAAGCCAACTCCTTCAGGATGGTTTGTTCTTGATTTCAGCTAATCCTCCCAGACTACAGAGCATTCTGTAATAAACCAATCAGCAAAGGGGCTCCCAGGGTGCAACACCCCACTTCTCAAAACTTGGATCTGTACCCAGTCACGCAAACTAGTCGAATCCTACACGAAGGCACATGTCTGTGCACCCACTGGTAATTTCCAGAAAACCATTACCATGGGTGTTCTGGGAAAGCAGTTATCTTCCATCTGCAGTTTTTTTTTTCAGCTGGTCTTCATAATCAGTTGGCTTCCCCGTACCTCTGTTGATCACAGTCAGTATTTCTGCATGATCTATAAGACTGCTTTAACCTGGCATGAGTCTGGACACTTTCTACTTTTTCCACAGACTCCTTGACAAAAGGTCATTCTTCCCAAAATATACCAGGGTGACCCAGCCTCAGAATAATTCGGGACCAAACCATCTCATTAAAAACAAACAAGACTAGTTAAAAATAGAAAGAAAAAGTAATTTTTTTTGTTTTGGTTTTTTTGTTATAAACACACCCAGCAGGCACATCTGCTAAATCGAGGCTAGAGAGATTCAGTTTGGGCCTATGCAGCAAAAAACTTCCTGCAATTACAAAGACTAGGTCTAGTACAGAAGTTATCTCTTCAGCCTGTCAGTAGGACAGTTTCTCCTTTCTGAAGCTTTAGTCTGTCTCATTGAAATAATTGTAATTCTTCTATGTTCTCCTGCAGTTTGCATGGACCAGATATTCCTCCCCTCCACTCAAACCGTTCTGTGACATTATTATGCACAATCAGTGTGTTGTGCTCCATCTCAGAGTCGGCTGAGGTCTTTGAGGATTAAGAAAAGGTGCAAGGTAAATGTTAGATACGTTATTATTACTTTAATTACATGTCCATCTGCTAACAGCTCCTCACTGAAAGCACGAATTTAAAACTGGATCCTACCAACTTCCTGCTCCAAGCTGCCTGTAGCCTTCCAGATATATCAGGCAATTAACAGAAGCCTGGGGAAATGGGGAATGGGAGGAATCTTGGACCACACAGCATATATTAATGCAGAGAAGAAAGGACTCTTTTCTGAACTAGCACCCTGGTTTGGTGGATCCCATATATTTTATCTCTTAATGTACTCTCTCATTCTTTAAAAGCTCCAACAGCTGAAACGCGTCTAAAACAAGAGATTCCTGGAGTCGAGTCATTCTTCCACCAACAGCTCCCAATACGGCCAGCACAACATACCAAAGCTGTCAACATTTTACCTTTCCTTCCCTATTCCCTCCATGACAGCCCACCAAAATAGAACTGTTTCTGAAAATCCACTGAAAAAGATCATGCCAGTGGAGCAAAACCCCTGACTGGAGCACCTGCCAACAGTCCCAGAATTATCACCTGACCAAGCTGACATGCATTTTATTTGAGCTAGCTAAATTTACCCATAATTTGCAAACATTCTCAATTCATAAATCAGTAATGATTCAGAAGTGATTATTGCTGCATTACATCATTTTCTAAGAACAGCATCACAATGCAGCTGCTTGCTACATCTGTGAGTATTTTATGGATACTATCCACAAGTCAAGGAAAATATTTTCTGCCAGGACCCACCAATTATTAACATGCTGCGAGAGTAAAGGTAAGCTAAAATGAGGACTGCTTTACCCTTCACCTCTTATGAGTTACATTTCTCTCTTCTTAAAGCTCTGAGTGAAAGGAGCCTGGCACACCCTTTGAAACCGTTCATTTGTATTTCCATGTCCAAATCCATCCTTTCCAATTTGGCACGGTGGGAAGACTCTCTGTAGTGGTGCAATGCGAGTTGCTGCAAATCAGGACTCAGGTGCTTGGCAGATATCTGCATCCAAAGTTCAGATAACACCTGGCCTCATGGTCCTGCCTGTAGATAGAATGATGATTCTCTATCTATAATAAGTTCAAGAGAAGAAAAAATGCAGATACCTAGATAACAAGCAAACAGCAGATTTACGGATGCCAGTGGGTCTTGAAACATTGTAGGAGGCAGTGAAGCAAGCAAGTCTCATGATGTGCTGAGGAGGCAATCAGCTAATGTAGCTTGCAGTATCTTTCTTTTCTTGCTTTTGGATAATTTGGTTTTCCTATCTTAATAGTCTTTGCTGCATGAAACATATGAGGTTTTAAGGATTTTGCTCTAAACCATCACGTGATTTGTATGTCTTTTTGAGGTTCATCTACGTAATCCCCTTTGGCAATTTTTCTTTCAGAGGTCCTAATACTTCTGGAGACAATATCAAAATTACGTATGTACTTATGATTACATACAAAGCTGGCATTATACAACTACAAGTCTGTAGCCAAGAGAAGAATGGAAATTCCCTAAACCAAAGATGATTTTTAAAAAGTAATTCCTTTCAATCACACAGGATTTGGTGCATCTCAGGTTGCCATTTTTCCACCTGGTCCTTCTGCTTTATGTCCATTCCTTGTGGACTGACACTCATTGTCCACTGCTCAATCCTTGTACATCTGCCCATATATTTAGGCTGCCATTAACATCACAAAAGAGAGTAGCTGGAAGAGACACACTCCGAGGAAAGCAAAGCCAGAACATGCCCCTTCTCTGCAGCCAAGTGCACCATGCTTCCAGCATATCTGCTCCCCACCAAGCCAGCAAGCATCAAGGTTATTTTGGGAGCTGCACCTACATGAGATGGCAGCACAGAGCACCACCAGTATGAAAGACAGGGAAGACCATGTAGCTGAAACCTGCAATTCAGGAATCAGCTGGCACCAGGACAAGTAACGCCTGCAGAAACAGAAGGCAGAAATGTAGTCAAGGACATGAGCCCCCAAGAGGTATTAGTCCCTGATGCACTGAAGTGGAGAAAGTGGGCACAAAAAAGCACCATAAGAAGGATGGGGGGGTGACACTACAAGGTCCTTCTGTCAATTTTGGCTTTCCCTTAATTGAGACAAAGCTTCCAACAAGAAAATATGATGTGCAGGACTTCAGGCCATCGAAGACCACCCATGGAGGGAGCCAGGGCTGCCAGGCTTTGTCCCTCTCCCCAGAAGAGAGGTTGCAGGCACAGTGAAGGTTGCCTTTTCCTTGGGAGAACAGACAAAACCTGCCACCAAGAGCTCCATGAGGGGCCTGGAAAGGAGGAGGAGAGCATGTGGTGCTGGGGATCAGCTGAAAGGCTTTGCATGACTCAGGACAAGGAGAGTTTGGTATGGAGCAGCCATCCCCCTGGGTGTAGGAGGACACCCAGGCTGAGCAGTAGATGCCTGTTGCCTTCTGGCAGGCAGAAGGCCTGCTTTAAAACACTCACACTTTCCTTTTGTTACTGCTTCTATCATTCATTTGCCATGGGGGTAGGGAAGGCTGCGGTCAGGTGCAGCTTTCGGGGAGGAGCCCACCCCTGGTGCTCACGCAGCCTCTGACTGCACAGGGAACGATTTACATCCCCTGGCGAGGAGGGGCTGCTGCCAGGGTCCCTGTGGCAATGAGCCCTGCTGGGTCCTGGGCACATGCACCCTTCTGCAACAGTCCCAATTCTCCACCTGAGCACAGAGGTGTTTAGGGGTAGTAGGTACCTCATGTGCTCAAGTGCCATAAACTCATGCCCAGCCTCACAGTACCTGGCAGGTACAGTTTGAGCCCTGTCTGCCAGCCGGGTCACCACCTAGTAAAACAGAATGAAATATAGCTTCAGATGTTGGGAGGGAATTGCAGGGAGACCTGTCAGAATACCATGTCTGACAAACACTTAACCTACTCGCCAAAGAGAAAAATGGGAATTCCAGGGAAAGTTTAGACTGGCTATTAGGGATGATTTCTTCAACAAAAGGGTTATCAAACACTGGAGCAGGCTGCCCAGAATGATCAACCCTGGAGGTATTTAAGAGATGTGTAGATGTGGTGGTTAGGGACATGGTTTAGCGGTGGACAGTGCTGGGTTAACATTTGGATTCAATGATCTTTGAGGTCTTTTCCAATCAAAGTGATTCTATGAATAGTGGTAGCTAAAGCTGCAGGGGGCTTTGCCGTCTTCCTCCTACAAGTTTGCTCTGTCTCTTCCATGCCCAGAGAAGTGCTCATGGTCTCCAAAGCACACCCAAACATCTGCACAGTGATATAGCCTTCACCTGCAAGAACACAGCCCTCTCTCAATAGAAACCTTGCTCATTTATGGTCTAACATCCAGCCCAGCAATAATGCTGCTACTAGAATTATTTACTTCATGGTGAAATCTGTAGAGACTACACTTAGGGAAACAAAGTAATGCAAATCCTGAAACCTGAGTACCTTAAACTTTACTAAAGTTCAAGTCTCAGGCCCTTCTGCAAAACTTCACCAGCACATCAAGACACACGACCATCAAGAAAAGTAAAAAGAGCATAAGATGCCTAAGGAATAAAAATGCTCCTTTAGGATCCATCATCAACAGCTGTTCACATCCCTCAAATTTCCCTAAGGGTTACATCCCCAGCCAAGATCCTCTCTGCTGTGGGTGGCTGGAGTGAACAGTGGAGGCAGCACCTGGCTGGGACCCAACCCTTGGACAAGACTTGGGGCATGCTGGTCTCCAGCCACAGCCTGACTCCTCCAGGGAAAGCTCTGATTTTCCAGCAGGTGACATTTTAACAGCACACTGTAACTGTATGCAGAAAGCAAGTGTTCCGCACTGTTACTTACCCAGATACTGAAAACACAGGTTCCCCCACACCTCCCAAAAATATGTCAAAAACAAAATAGTCATCCTGTGAAACCAACAAAACTAGCACTCTCCATGAAAACACAAACTGATTTGGGAACTGTTTAAAACTCCAGTTTTTATAACTACATTGTGTTATTGGAGCCATTCCGTACATCAAGATCTGATCAGATCACAGTACCTATCTGCTGCTGGATAGTCTGTGATTTATAGGTTACTGTTCATGGGCACATAAAAATAAATACTAAGAAATTACTCAAATAAGCTCTGGATTCAACGTATTTAAAATTTAGATGCCAACCTAAATAAGACCTTGATCTAGCATGAATTTATATCCATTCTATTGTCTGAATGGTCTTTCTGTTCATCACCTGAGCAGAAGTATGGCTTTCTTTTTTTTTTTGAGGCATAGTCCAAAAGCATACAAGTCACAGTTCTATCATTGCATCTTGGACCATAACAGTATATAAAATAAAATCGTTTCCATTTGTTTCCTCTGGAGAAAGCACCCTTTCTTCTTTTTTGCCAGTCTTCACACTCAGGTATCAAATGGCTTGTATAAGCATTACAGCTGCTGATCGACTAAGAATTATGCCCTAGTTTCCTAAAATATCTTGGCTTTTTTGACACTTTTCATTTTCACTCAGTCGTCTATCACAGACTTACTTTTGGGGCAAGGAACACCTTTAATATCTATTTAGAACCAAGACAAACAGAGTCTCAAGACGGGTGGATTCACTAGGATCCACTGCAATATGAACAGCTAACAGCATAAACCTCTGCCAGCTGGCGTGTACAAAAAGTAGGTATGTCATACTAACAAGTATCAGTCAGGGTCTTCATCCAGGGAAGCATGCCAGCTATTCATTTATTTATCAAAAAAAAGTGTTTTATCAGAAACAGTTATTTATTTAAAAAAAAAAAAAAGGCCCAAACCTTTGTTATCCAAGAAGTAACTGAAAGAGAAACTAAGAGGAACAGTGCATAATTCTCCCAGAACAAGCCTGTAACAGAAAACCAGTTAAACCCTGGAAAGTCTCCTAGTAAGGACAGGGGTACAGCAAAACCACTGCACTTGACATGACAGGAAACAACCAGGCAAAATTACTAAGACGGCTCCTGCACTCAGCTCTGATGAACTGTCACAGGGGAGGTCAGGTCATCCTGTAGCCAACAGCGTGCCAATAATTTCAATTAAATTCCGGTGGAAAAACTTAACATCCGGGCAAAAGAAAAAAAGTTTCCTTCAGCTATTGTTTCCTTTCCAAAGATCACTCCTTCAGCTAAAAGCACAGGGAAGAGGAAAGAAAGAAAGGGACTGGGTGAATAATGCTCCATGACTAATAGCCGTGGTCTGACCAGTCTGAAACAGCTTCAAGTACCCATGACCTTTCGAAGAACCACAAGTTAGATGCCAACAAAAATGCATAACACAAACCCTCACACCCCCTTCCTTTTATCAAATGGGCGTCGGGGTGAATAAGCTGACAAAAACAACATGGAAGTAATCTGCTGAGTAATTCCTCTAATATTCCACCGTGGGTTGGCTCAGAGTTTGAGGCACACAGCTACGAAGGCGCTGTGCTGACTGTATTTCAGATGACAAATTCTCATTAATCACACACAAATTCTACGCATTGTTCCACAGCTTACACAAATGTTCTCCTGAAGCAGCACTCGAGTCATTAACAAATCGTTGAGCCCTCCCATATATCTCATTACACAATTGCTCCAAGAGGACGTGAAAGCTCTCACCCGACTACTGCACGCATCCCACTCCCTGTTGTCATCCTGTGGGACTTCACTCAGTGCACGAATTCCCCACACCATTTAAAGGTCTTCAGAATAATCTTGCTTTCTTGTGTGGGGGTGGCACACCAGTTAACTGTTGAGGGGCTGTTTTGTGTGTCTCTTCTGCTGAGCAACACAAATCTGCCCCCGGCTGCAGCATCATTAGATCAAGCTTGGCAAAAGCAGATAATTGCAATAACAACATCCAACACCTAATAGAGTATTTTAGCACTTTTCATCAGCAGGCCTTAAAGAAGGTCACCTAAACTGTACAGAGGGGTGCAATATCTTCTGTGGCTCTTCCCTTCAGATCATCAACCACAAGGGAACTCCTTCACATCTTTCATATTGCTGGCCCATGGAGACATAGTCCATTAAAGCAATACATTCCAGTCCTGTGTAAATGGGAATGTAGTAATTCCAGTGAATATAATTTTTCAGTGAACAATAGACAAAAATCCATCATAAAATTATAATTGAAAGGGAAGAAATAATTCTTAGGACAGAGCTTGAGTATTTTTCAACTCACAGAATACATAGCAGTTCTAGTTATTATTCCAAGACTTAGTTTAGCATTTAAAGTTTTGTCTGTTTTTATTCCAAAATCACTTTTAAGGCATTGAGCTTGACCTAGTAATATCTACATTAAATGATCAGAATTACACAAAAGGCTGTCTTATTTCTTGAGTAGACAAGTACACAATTCTGGTAGAAATACTGAATTTCACAGAAACATTTCTTGAAACAATAAATGTCAGAAAGCAATATGATCCCTTCTGTAAAGAAAAAAAATACTATGCTGATTGCATTTTGAACACACACTGACAAATTCTCAAATAATTGCACGATCAGAAAAAAATTGCACACCATTAACTACAACTAGTTATCAAAGGTATCTCGCTAAAACTTAATGGAAAGCACTCAAAACTCCCAAGTATATCATTTGCTAGCTGTAACAACTCACATTTGAATAGATGCCTGAGTATTATTTAACCAGCACTCGAGTTGAGAACATTATCTATCTTGGGGGAAAAGCAGCTTGGGCTAAAGCAAGAACTGTGATATGATTGCCACTCAAACCTTTGGGGAAAGTCTGGCAGTGCATCCAAAGTTCAAGCCTAGCACATGCTTATGTAAGCCAGAATCCTAAAATCTGGATGTAACAACTGAAACGTAAGGGAAATTCAGATTTCAGGCCATCCCTATCTAGAGAGAAACTTGTCTATAATTGTGAGCAAAACTCTGGACCCCAAAAATTTGGAAAGGCACTATGTAAAATTCATGCAGCTACAGAACTGATTATAGAGCAACAGAGCAGATCTTTGAGGTACAGCCTGAGCAGTGAATACCAGAAGCCAAGACCACTCCAGTTGTGGGGAAAGCTTAAGCAACAAGCCTACCTAAAATTACATGACGGCACCACAACAAACTGTGGGGACCTTCTCAATTGCAATCTTGTGGACAGGAATAAGAAGACATGGATGAGAACAAAAGAGGGGCAATGAAATGAATATCTTAGGCACTGACAATTCTGAAGATGAGAGGTGACAGGAAAGATTTTGAAGAGGGAAGTAAACAGAGTGGAAGTCACAAACAGGAGAGCTGACAGCCAGAAACTGTTTTGATTTTAAATGAGCTCAGTGGACAGAGAAGGGGAAAGATCATTGAACTGTTACCTATGAATGACAAGGATGGAAGTGGAGCACTGTGAGAAAGAAGACATCCAGCATATTTGGCAGCAATAGCTTTAGGAGGGTCTTGGATAGGGACACAGTGGCAACTGATCCTGCTTAGTCTCTGACATGTATCAAAGAAGAGGGAGATGGGGATAAGTGGAAAATTGTCCATCCTAGCAGGAGAGATGAAGAAGAAAGAAGCACCAGAAAATTCAGCAAAGAAAAGAGAGGAAAAACCCTTGGGCATGTGCAGAATTGCTGATGAAGTGTTTACTGATGAGTGGTGAAAGAATCTCATCATGTCAGCTCAGCGAGCTGGGAAAAGCATCTCAAGACTGAAAAGGGGCAGAAGCAGTCCCTAGCACAAAGGCAGCAAAAATGAAAAAGGAGCTCAATGCATTCTTCAGACAGCATTTTTAGTACAGTGAGGGGAAACTGACTGAGGGGGGATGTTGCAGAGTCCACAGGGGATACAGAACTAATTCCTTTTTTCCTGGTCTGCAAAAGATATGTTTCTTTTCCCACCCAGCCCAAAGATCACCTTCTAAACTCAAGATTAAGCCTCTAAATGTTTGGTTAGGACATCAGGGATCTGAGTAATAAGAGAACCTAAGAAAACTTGTGCAGTGTGGCTAAAAGCCTTTCTAACCCCACGAGAAAGGTCTCGGCAAACAACAGCTAACAAAGGCTAGCCATGGCCAGAAGCACATGCAGTGCTCCAGCTAACCCACCATGCAGTGTTTGCTGCTGTAACACACATTTCTCAGATAACATTTGCCAGCAGGTTTCCCACCCCACATTTGTCCCCTCAGAGTAATTTCAAGGGGACCTCCAGAAGATGGATCTCGAACAGGAGGGCTGAGACCACCAGTCTCAGTTTTCACCATAGGTAGTGTAACACATTTTGCAGAGGAAGAGCCAGGAGGAGCCCCCTTCAGCTGCCACCAGATCATTAGTTCAGCATGACCACATCAACCCTTTGGGTTTTTTGAAGTGCATAAAGACTGCCCTGCTCTGGTGCTGCTGGGCTTGTGCTTATTCAATAGAGGATGCTACTGCTACTGGCATTGAGTAATTCTGAACCTTGCTTACCTAGGGCAGGACACAAAGTTTCAAGCAGTCAGTGAGACATGAAGGGCAGGGCTGGAGGGAAGAAAGGAGCTCTGGTTTCTCTAACAAGGATGCCTAGGTGTTAGTGGCTACATGTGAAAACTTGGTTCATGTTAGTCTGCTGGGAAGGTCCAAGGGCATCAAACAAGATAAGGCATCTGTAACCACAGCTATACTAAAATGCCTGTGCTGAGGCATTTGAACACACCACACAAGCTGCACTGAGCTGTTGCAGTTAAGTTTTCTTCTATCCTGACAGAGTCTGCCAACCTTTCATGGCACCTCGTGTTCACCATTGGGTGGGAGCCACCTCCATCTCAAGCCAGCAGACCCCACTCCTGAGCAGCCCAGAGGGCTTGCCAGACCCCGTGGCACAAGATGCTCCGTCCTCCTCCCCATCACAGAGGAGCCACTCTTTGCTGAGCTAGGGAGAGCAGACAGCTTTTCCATATATAATGAAGCCACTCAGCCTTATATGCATTAGGGACCCTGTAAGAGGAGAACTGGAAAATGCAAGGTGGTATTGTATTGTATTAATGTCACTTAATGGTAACTGTCAATGATCGTGATGGAATAAATATGGAAAAGGAAATTACTGTAATTGATTGACAGTCTGGAAGCTTCCATATATGAGCTAATGAGAGAGACCTGTGAGAAGCTGCTGCAGTAGAGGCTATTAATGCAAATCATATGCACCATGCCTGCTCTCTGAATTATGCAATGCCATGTGAATGTCTAATCCGTTTCACCAGGCTTGTCTCTATCCAGAAAGAATATTCTACTGACATGCTGATTAGTATATTAGGGGAGGTTTAGAAGTTCAGTGCTAGAGTGGGGCCATCACAGTGCTATTAATTTAGTTCAGAACAAAACAAACAGGTCTGTAAAGCCATCAAAATCACTACATAGGTCTACAAGATAAGTCTTTCACGGCTGATGGGAATTTGCAGGAATGCCTTGTGATACATGGTAGGAATTAACAAACAGATAAGGAGAGTATCGCTTTTCTAGGAAACTACCATTGAGAACTCAGGAACTGAAGACAAGGCAAAAGGCTTAATATAAATTCATGATAGTTTGCATGGATTTCCAGAAAGAACATCATGATGACAGAAACAGGCGGGAAATTTGGAAGAGGTAGTTGTCATATTCATATTGCAGTAGTGCTATAGACACACAAGCTAGCACATAAACCTGTTGTAAGACAGTGTCTGTCCCCAGGTTTCTGGGCTAATGCCATTGTACTTTCCTTCTAAAAAGTATCCTTAGATCAAATGCCATTTAGATCAATGCTGGAAATTATTTTGATGGAGTCATCTTGGTCCCTGGGGACCATTTGTCCGTCGTGCAAAGCAATAACACAATTAGCACCACAGTGTCTATTAGAGGGAAGCACAGGTCTGGACCACAGGAGACCTCATACAGTTTCAGATTAAGCTTGGAGATGTGAAGAAAGATTGCATACAGCCTCCTATGATTGTGCTGGCTGTCTTTCCCGCATTTCCACCAAAGTAAATTTTAACAACCATTCATTCAACTTTAACAAGAAATTGAGAGAAGGCACTGTGATGTGTATAGGATTCCTCACTACTTTCAAAAAACAGCCATTTTACAAGTCTGCAACCTAAATAATAAAGCCAAAAATTAGCCCTGAGTCATTCACTCTAGCTAAAATGAACACTTAAACCATTTTGCCACAATATTCTTTGCATCAAAGGTTCTTAAAAAAAGGTAGAGAGTCCATGAATCCAGTAACAAAAGAAAAAAAAAAAAAAAAAAGCTGAAGAACAGCTTTGTCTCAAGACATCTGTTGTTCTCCTATTATGCTAACAAAATCCTGGCCCTGTGAGACATCTTGGCCTATAATACCCACCTAACACCTGCCAGGAGACAGGAAGGATTCATTCAGGACAACTGCAAGGACATGGAGGGCCCAGGACAAAGCCAGGCTTTCCAGGTAAACCAGTGTTGAAGGCACTTGCCTCTACTCATGTAAGGTCAAGAAGAGCCTGGTCATGAGAGGCCCCAAGGCACCGCTGAACCTCTTACGTGGAAAACAGGACAGACACCATGCAAGTGCTCCTCAGGATCCTCTATACCTCTCCAGAGGCCCATACTGGATGTCTGTTTTCCACCAGTTTGTCTGCAAAGCATAATAACAGTAAGCCTCCTCTTTTGTGCGAGTGCTAAGATTTCATAGAGTTATTACTTGTGCTGGGACATTACAAAACAGCCCTGTTACTGTCTATGCTTTATGGCACCTGGATATGCCTAGAGACAGATGCTGACAGCAGAGCCAAAGAGATCTTGAAAAAAAGTGCAAGGAACAAGGCAGGATTTCATACCTGGCTAGTCAGCACTGGGGCAGCAGGGATCCCTGCATCACTATAACATTCCATACTCTTGTAGGGGAAAGCTGTCCACAGCCCCCCTGGATTCAGGCATAGTTACTTTATTAGGGTTTCTGTGGTGCCACATGACAGCAAAGTCTCAGCCATGTCAGCTATGCAAGAATAAGCACAAGACCTTGACCCAAAAGACCTGCAAATACCCCAACAGCCCCGCAGCAGAGGACACTCGTTTTCTGAGCTGGGTGCAGTGATCAGCTCTGAGGATTTGCATTTGGGCAATACTGTTGCAAGGAGATGAAAAACTGCCTTCACCACACAGGGAGCCTGTGGGCAAGGAAAGCTCCAAGCCAATCACCAAGTATTTGGGCTCATCAGGGCCCTGGGTGCAGGGATCCCTGCTTGCGGCATGGGACTCGGCAGCATCATGGGTGGCTTCACACCCAACCCTAATGGACTGCAAGACGTGTCTTTGCAGGGAAATCTCAAATCTTATCCCTTGGGATAAATGCGTTTGGCAGCCAGTGGTTTAAAATCCCTTCACAGTGATTTCAGAGAGGAGATAATGCACGTTCGTAAGCTCTCAAGAAATCACTACAGTTTCCTGGCAGCTACACAACTCCCAAGGAGCACCCAGGCACCCTGGGACCTGCAGACCCCCAGCTGGGACAGGAGAACCTACACTGGCACAAAGCATTTCCCTGGCTTTTCCCCTTTTCCTTATCGCCCCACCTCAGAGGTTGCTTTGGTAGGGCAAAGATTAAGTTTTGATCAGACTTGCCTTACTAACAGAAAGGATTAACTCTCCATGAGATTTTGATGTTTTGAATTCACACCACAGAAATTGATTAATTTTTCTTGGGAGGTTGAATTTGTCTGGGAGGGAGGCATGAGGCAAGAATGGGGAGGGGTTTTGCAGGAAACAGAAGGCTTCGCTAGTCTTGGAGCAGTTATTTGCCACCCGGGGGCCAACATTCAGATTTTTGCAGAGACTGAGATTTTCAACCTGTAGAAACACTCTGAGGGAGAAACTGTGTGTGTGCATTTTCAGCACTCATGATTTCACTATTTTACTTGCAGAAAAGTCTGACTCTCTCTGAGCTCATTCAATGCAAGGTTTGCTTTTGGGCAGGATAGGCCAGAAAGGCAAAACCTGTGTCCGGATTTCAATTGCTCCCAAAAGTGCAGGCGCACGAGGTCTGAGACTGCTGTGCAGCAAGTAGCCAGCTGTGAATTAACACTTCTGACATTGCAGCATGCTAAGTTGCCACGGGAAAACCAACCCTATACCTTAAACCACGTGGCACACCACTCCACAGAGCCTGGTAATGAAGGAGGACGGTATTAACATTCCAATCAAAACATCCAGGAGGAGGAAAAGGAGAACTGGTTCTTCCAGTGTCAGCTCCAATTAGGAGGAAATAGAAGCCACATATGAGAAATAGGAAGCATCTGTATGTGAAAGCATATTTAGCTTTGAAGCTGGTGTGGGAATATTGGCTTAGTCCTTACTTTCCCCAAGTGTTATGTCATCTCATGTGTAATGTTGACACTTACAAGGATTACTTATTAAATAATTCCTTTACAAACAACAGGGAATAATTCTGGCCTTTGATATAGACAGATTACGATCTCAGATGCTACTATAAAGACCTTATATTCGTCTTAACAGGCTAAGCACATTAAGAATCGGGGAAGAAAATACATGAATGCAAAATATGGAAAGCAAACCAAAGAACAGGAAAATCAGAAAAGCCATGCTGAGCCACAGATTTTAGTGCCTGAGAAAGGGAAATTATTAAGAGATTAAATCTGTCCACACCAGTCTTCAATTAAGTAAAAATAGGGTTCTATGCCAATCTGGGGAAAAGGCCTCTTTTTTTTCTTTTCTATTAAACAGTTCTCCATCTTGGGACTGCAAAGGAAAAAGGAAAAGGCTTTAAGAACAGCCTGCAGATGTCTAATTAACCTGACACTGCCCTCCGGTCAGGCACAGCCAGCTCCCAGTTACCTGCAGGTGCTTTATCCAGGTTGTGGATGAAGCCTGGCAGGATGCAGAGACTCCCAGGCCACCTCTGTACGGGTGCAATGCTCCACACACACTGCTATCCTGGCTCCTCCTAGTCCTGGAGCACTTTAGACTGTTTCAAACAGCACAGAGCCAGAGTTAATAAGCTTTTTTGGGCCTGAACCAGCTCTCTGAGGAGCTGACCTGGATACTGCATAACCAGGAGCACCAGAGGAACACAGCACGTGGGCACCCATCACCACCTCAGGCTCCCAAGTGCTGTAAGCAGATCACGGGTCCAGACCAGTGGCTTCCCCGGGGCTGTTTCTCCCAGGAGGGGTCATTATTCAGGCAGAGGGATGGAGGACCACAAGCCCACCAAGATCAGACCCTCACACCCCACCCAGGCTGCTGTGTCCATCTGTATGCTGCAGAGTGCTCAGTAACTTCCCCATCATCTGGGGCTCCCAGAAAAGAAAATAAAGAGCTGGCCAGTACCTGTGCCCTGAGTGGCTTGTGCTGCTGTCTGTGTTACAGCTGAGTGCCACAAGTCAGATCTCTGCTGAAAGAAAGTCTGAATTCCATGCTCAAATCAGGCCTGAAATAGAGCTGCATTTACTGTATCAGGAGAATCTGGACCCAGTATCACGGTCTTTCTCTGGAAATCTTTCTGCCTGGAGTCCTGAACGGGCAGAATCAAGGGATCAAATGATCCTCGCTGTTAACAGCACACCTTGGCTTCAGGGAAATTGTACTTAGGGTCACCTTGGCCCAACCTTTTTTTTTAAAAAAAACCAAAAAAACAACATAACCTTTCACTAAGACAATTTTTCAAGCTGTCTCCATTGGAGCATCTGCTGTAACATGCATGGGGGAAAATGAATCCTTCAGAAAAAGGTGAAATAATAAAAAAAGAAACAGCACTAATTTAATTTGTTTTTTCAAACTGCAAATCCTTGTACTTGTATGTGCTTGAAGCAAATGAGGTATTAAAACTGTGAAAATGCATTCAGGCCCTTCAGTAGCACTTCCTTCGGAGGAATGATAATAGGAAAGGCCCTTTTCATACTGTCCCATTGTCCCAGCCAGCCCTAGGTGTTGAGCCCTGGAGCTCCAACTAGCAGCACAGTATGGGGTTACCCAGGGCAATGAACGACAAACAATTTAAAACTTTTCCATAAATCTGAAAAACAAAGAGGCTTTTTATCTCTGCACTGAAAAGCGTAAAGGAGCAGAGCCTCCATCCCCAGAGCCCACTGCACTGGCGTGATCAGAGCAATCAAGCTGATGGTCTGACAGCAGACCTGCAGCAGGCAGCCCTGTTCTTATAGCAAAGAGTAATCACTCAAGAAATCCTTCCCAGTTGCCTGCTACAAAAGGGGAGACTCTTTCCTCTGAACCCCAGTATCTTTCCTGCTGGCAAAAGCATGCTGTTGCTTCTCCTGCTAGTCACACCATCAAGAGGCACCGGTCCCTCAAACCCTAAAGATCACAGCAACATGACAAAGGCAGAATAGGGTTCACTATTAGCCTTTTCCTGAGCATTAAGGAGCAGTTCTTGCTCTATAATAAAGGAAATCAAGCCACAAACACTTTTTAAAGCAGCGAGTGGAATAGCAAAGTGAGAAGAACTTTTTTCGAACCTATACAGTGGCACAGAGGAGAGAATAGAGACTGAAATGACTGAAAGCCTGCAGAACATTTTATAAAACAGTTATTTTTTCCCCCAACAATGGTACTCTGTCCCTGACATGAATCAAAAATGTCACAAGGCAGTTTGGTGAGGCCGCATGTGAATGCTGGGTATTGAGCTGCAGCAGCTGCAGGCAGACTTTGTGGTTAACCCTGTGAGACTTTCACTGCTACAGCTGGCTTCAATTCTGTCGCCGCATCCAAGCAGCCGCTCCTTCCCACTGCGCTGCTGTTAAAAATAATCACAGCCTTATCAGTGTCTGCATTTCATTCCACTGCAGGCATCACAGGACCAGCTCAATGGTAAAGATGTCAGATTAGGAGATCTATCTGTATATACAAAATACATACGGGCCTTCTGTCTTTTAAAACCCTACATTTGGGCTGTTAAGTTTCTAAAATATACAAAGCATAAAGTGACCTGAACTCAGACCTGTGCTTCCGCAGGAAGCATCAGTTCAGTCTACAAAATCTTCAAGAGGAGAATAAATCATCTTTGCCTAAGGAACACTTCTCCCTATGCCACTTTGGGAGCCTTCTTTCTGACACCAGTATTAGGAGATCTGTTGCCATTCCTTCACAATCCAAAGCACTAAGATGGGCTATGCACTTCCATTTTCATCTCCATGGTATCCAGCCCTACAACAGGATGCTTTTCCTAAAACTTTCAGCATAAGTGATGAAAACTGTCTGCTTCTGCAATGCCAACAGCAAGGCACTAAAGATCGATAAGTGAAAAACAAATATTTTGTCTCAAGCATCATGAAAATTTCTTCAGTTTTTCAAGCTATTGTTAGAAGCCTACATTATTTTCAACTCACCATATATAAATTTCTCTTCCTCACAACCTATTTTCCCTGCAGAAAAAGAGTAAGGAAAACAGAGTTAAAAGGAGACGTGCCATTATCAAGAAACAGAAGCCTAGTTTGCATTAAAAGTTTCAGTTTGAAAAGAAATAATCTTTTAAATAGTTACTGTTTAGCAGTCTGTAACCAGCTTCAATCACCGTATCTTTCCCAAGAAATCTGTTTGAATAGAGGTCTTGACTAGTATCTTTAAATACATTCAGAATTGTTCTTGTGACTCTGAAGTAAGCCCCTCATGGAAAAAAACAAAATACAGAATTGATTTTAAAGTCTAATCAAAACAACTCAGCCTAGTGCAGTAAGTTGCGCGCACTTCTATGCACCAGCACAAGTCTTTGCATAGTGATTAGTTCCATTAGAGTAGAGGCTACTGCAAGGGCGGTGTATTGGACCAGAGGATTCCTGTATTAGGTTGCTGTGGGAAAAAAAAAAAAAAAACAACCAAACCACAAAAAAACCCCTGAAAATCTTGCATTTCTTCATGGATTTACACGCACACAAGGATTTACTTACTGGGTCAAGCTTTATGCACTTGCGTCAGCATAAGCCCAGAGCCAGGTTAACTAAGTGGAAGATCTGTTCACTACCACGGAAGTGTTTTAAAACAAAGGCCTTATACCCCCCAGTCTGGGATATTTGCAGGAAGTTCTGCTGGGGACCTCTTGCTGATTGTGTGAATTTTTCCTTACAGAGCAGGCTTGGCCTTCCATAGAAGGAAGGCTGCAGTCCTAATAAATAATCTGTGGTTTTTTACTACTGTATGCATCATAATCCTCTCCCAGCTTTATCAACCTGCTGACACGTCCCCTTCCACTAAACCCCCTAAAGCACATCCCAGTTCCTGCAATCCAGCCCTTCAGCAAGAACTGTCTTTCCAGTACAATTATACAACAGATATCTTTAAGAGCAAGGCACTAGAAGACACACATCAACTTAAAGCAGAAGGCCTCTCAGATACAGCCTCCCAAAAAACAACAAGGCATGTGACCATGCAGTAGTAAGAGCAGTCATCCCCACCTTCTTCTCAGAGTTTTTAACAACAGAGGCAAGAAAAATGAAAAGACAAATTCCAATGCAATAAAATTGCTTCTGAGCACACACTGTGTGTGCAGGATAGCAAGGCAGAAAGGAGAGCTCCTGCTTCCCTCCATCACCCTCTGCTCCACCTGACAGTGCCTTAGCCTGGAGCATACCCAGGGGCTACAGCCCAAACTGCCCACGAGGAAAACAGCAACTTGAAACGCTTCATTGCATCATTAGGTCACAATTTGTGCTATTCCCCCAAATTGTGTGGGCAAATGTAAACACCTAGAAAACAGCCTGCCTTTGAAGAGGAGAAGTCATTGCTGGATATATACCACCTGTCATCCTTTTCCTTTACTTAATCCCTACCCCATCCCCTTAGCCGCACTTTCTCAACAGTAGGAAAAAAATTATAGCACTCCTTCCGTAATTCTAATGCAAGCCTCCTGATAGCAAGCAGCATTGTTTTAATAAGCCATGCCCATTTTTAATCACACAGTTGGAATATCAATAAAAAGGAGGCGGAGAGAGGAAGAACAGGAGAAAATGGCTGCACAAAAGCACAAAAGCAATCAAAAGTGTAATGCAGTGCCATTGTAAAACGTGGGGATCTGCCCACACCAAAACCAGCCTGTGGTGTCCACCAGGAGGTTCCAGCCTGGGGTCAACAAATAAAAATCAAGAAGAGAGGGATGGGCAGGAGAAGTTGCAGTGACAGAGTGGAGCTCCCCAGCATCTCACTGTCTCCACTAAACCCTCACCCCTCCATCGCCTGCCAGGGCACTGGACTGTGCTTTCAGCTCAAGTTATGGGCATTACAAGAGGATTTGTGGTGGATGTAAGTGACCCCTTCTTCTTTTTCCCTTTCTGATTTTGGCTTGGTGAACAACACTTCACCATCCAGGAGGGGAGTTTAGTGCTGCAGGGGCCCCTGCCTTTCACAGGCAGGGCATAGTAGAGAAGACTTTCTCTACTATGAAAGTAGAGACTTTCTGTGGGCTGGAAGCCTCCCACAGCATGTGCTGAAGAGGATAAAGGGTGTTTACCCTTTTACCCTGGCCAAAATCTGCTTTGATTAATAAGATCCAGGAGAATAAGAACTCCTCCACGACTGCGGAAAGGCCTCTCCTCCCTGTCTTTAGCAGTAATATCACCCACCACTGTCTGGCCCAGGGAACGGAGGTGGCCAGCATCACCTCCCCAGCACCTTGGGCACACCCCAGCATCAAAGAAAACATCCTGAATTGCCCATCAGCTTTGTGGCTATTCTTGAAATTATCAGTGCACCCAGAAGTTATCAGGAAGCAAGGGAAGGATGCCAAGTGTGAAAAGAAATTCGGTGACAACTGAGCAGTACTGTTGAAATAAATTATCAGCATTCCCCTCAGTCTCCCCTTTCCTTAGGCTCTGGCTCAGAGGCTTTTGCCTATATCTAAATTTTTCAGCACTGATTTACCCTGTAAAATCAATGAGGCAACTCATACAAGTCAAGGCTAAGCACTCACACATCCACAAAAGTCAGCTGTGCAGCATCACTGGAGGAACTCAAGACAAGCACTATCTTTGCAGAAGTGTCTGTGCTCTAAGTTCACATCCTCCACAAGAACAACAGGTACATATTGCATTAATTGACCATCAAATTACCTTAGCAGATGCAGAGAGACTTATATGTTCTGTACAAAATTCTACAATTTTGTTCTCACCATAAGATGCACACTAGGGATATTTTAAAAATACTATTAAATAGAAACTTACAAATGTTTAATGTATGAACAACTATTTATCAAATTGCACAGTCTCTGATTTTAAAATCAATCTTCTGCTGTAACATAACATTTTACAAGAGCCCAAACCTCATAAAGCTTCTCACAAAAACTATCTTGGTCAGCTGGACACTGCCCAAAGTGAAAGCTACATCTCAGTGAAGAGAGGGTTATCCTGTGACAGAGCTGTGTCAAATCTCTGAAGAGTTAAGATTCTGCTTTTTGAAAAATTATTTTGACACACAAGATGTTAGTCACCACAACATTTTAACCCTGTTTGACACTGTAGATGATGAAAAATCCATTTTTAAAAAATCTGTTCTGAAATTTCCCGTATTTTGCGTGCTCTGCACAAAAACAAGTTATTGGGCTCGGAAACAGTCTAGACTATTTATGATCCTAAGGTTTCCTGCTACAAGTTACAGGAAAAATACATTAGCCAATCACATGTAAAGACTGTGCCCGAGAAGCAAGAAGCTCATCAACAGTTGTAAAAGGGAAAAAAGAAGAAAAAGAAGTTGTTCAAACTCACACCATTGCAAAGTTCTGCTTACATTTCTTTATGGTAACAGGAATTACCCAAATCCATTGATGCAGTTCAGCAGTATCTGCAGAGATACCAATATCAGTAAAGATGCACCCTTGGATCTACTTCAGTTTTTCCACACACTTTTGGAGAAAAAGTAGCACAGTCCACACTCAGAGCTTAATTGATAAACAGCGTTTCTCCTTGGCTATTAGTAAAAACACCAAACTGAGAAGTCTAAATGCGAATATCCATAAATGTATGCTCTTTTTTTTTTTTTTTGTCCTGTAGGTGCCAAGTACCTGTCATCATAAAGTTGTGGTTGGTAGCCAGGCCTCCTGGACATCACTGCAAGATGGGTAAGGAGCAATTAAGAAAGGTCAGAAACCCATTGAAATCAAGTTTTGATATTGAATCAAAACAACAAAAGAAAAATTAACAGATCTCCATTTCAGAGGATTTGAGATTCCACAGGAAATATTGTCCTGAGACTTGCTATATTACTTCTCTTTCACTTAAGTTTACCAAATTCCAGAGACAGTATTATCAAGAAAAATACCCGCATACAATGAAAATCAACAAGGAAAAGTTTCCTTGCTTAAATGAGGCTTGAAAGGCAGGAGAGAGCAAGTAAACTTTTTGTTTCCTGCTACTTCAGATCAGAAAAAGCATACATTTGCTTTCTGCTAGCAGCCACACCTCTTGGGAAACCCCAGATCTCTACACCTCTGCTCTATTTCCTAAAGCATCACCCACTCCAGTGACTGTAAGAAAAACAAGGGAAAAAAAATAGGCTTATTTCTTTGCAGAGTTCTCACCCGACAGCCCCAGCTGCTCCCCTGGCGCAAGGTCTGCCAGTTCATCCTCAGTCCTTCCCTATGGCTGGTATCTCACCCACCCAGAAAGGTCTTCCCCCATGCTGTGTTGCCACATCCCTCCTATCTCCTGGCCACTGCTGAGGGTGTTTGTTTCTCATTAGAACAAGCACATCCTGCCATCCATCCTCCAACCTGCCCTGCCCAGGGCTGACTGCAAGGCAGATGTGGGCAACACCCAGCCTGAAATCCCATTGCTGCTCAATTACAAGCTGCTTATGGTGGCAGCCCAACCACCCAGTGTCCCTCTCTAACAGCCACCACACATCCCACTCATTGTCCCACTGCCATTGTCCCAGTTCTCCTTCTGCAGAACAGCCACAACAGCACTTTTCATCCCCGAAATGCACCGCATAAATGGGGAGCACAAGTCAAACAAAAGCTACAGCAGCTCTGTTTACTAGGGAGAAAGATCAATGGGCTTCAATGAAAGGACAGGAAGCTGATGTTCTCACTGTAACTTGTTGGTAAAACAGTGAATAGTGCTATCGAGACTGACAAAAGCTCCTTTCTTCCTCCTCTTACTTTTTTTTTAAAATGAAGAATCCAATGGAGAGTGTTATCGTGTAGTTATCAACAGGCCATGAAATGGGGAACATCAGCAAGTGTATTCAACTCCTTTGTTTGCTCTTTCAGAGCGTTAAACAGAAGCCTCAAAGCGCACACAGGAAAAAAAAATCAACCCACGATAGAAAAAATACAAGAAAAATCACACAAGCAAAAAAAGACAAACTGCTAGGATTTTGAGAAACCCAAAAAACCCCACCAAACCAAACCACAAATGGGAACACAGATCGGTTTGCAACCACAGTTGTTGAGTATCTTTCCCGTGCTCAGGGTGCATAGAGCATGCCAATGGATCAGCAACGAAGAGCATGGCTGACCTAAGGAAACAGCCAACCTTTCCTTATATCCCTACAGGGCCACTGCTGTGACAAGCCAACCCTTAGGGCCTATAGAAGCTCTACACCCGGTGTTCACATGATTAGGCCCTTCTTTCAGATACATCTCGAGCACGCCTGGATGCTCCAAGTTTAGTCACCATCCACATCTCAGCATTTACTGGATACCACTAGATCCAAGCCTATTCATAAGTAAGAAGTGTGTCTTCCTTCTACAGGTAAGGCCCCTCCTCTCTTACCAAGGTCTCTCTGGCACAGTGTAACAACATTCTGCAGCTACTCGTGGAAGTAGTCTTAAACCTGTGGATGTTTTAAAAGTGAGTTAATACGGCCGACGTCAAAAAGCATGCTGCTGGAAGAAGGGCAAATGTGTGTGCAAATACCATATTTCTCAGCACCTTTGAACTATGGGAATCTGTCATACAGCCTAGATGTATGCTTTCTGCCTGTGTATTAAAAACAATACACCTGAATATTTAGGTACATCCCACACTTTTTGCCCATGATATGCATCACATGTGTGCATAAATCTGCAATGCTGGTGAACAGTTAAAATGCTATTATACAACTAATGCCAAGAATTTTGCAAATACTTTTTGGTCTCCCAGGATTCCCTCACAATAGCCTAAATACAAAATTTCAGACTCCAAATTCAAAATGAAGCTTTGCGCAGGGGAAATTGTGATTTTCCTTTAAGGCTCAAAGGAAAATTCAGGATTATATGAAAAACATGAGGTTAGTTATTAGCAATGTTGTTCTTCAAAGGACTATAGAAACTGAGAGGACTGATGTCATGGGAAAGCCAAGTAATCAGTGAAAATGTTTTTAAAGGTTAACCTTTTCTTTTACTCCTTCTGAAGAACTGTAAAGAGACTCAATAAGATTTCCTTCCCACTTGTTTTCTGCTAGAAGTATGATCCCTTGGACCTACTGTTTGCAGTGAACCTGTTTTCCTACTTCAAGTTTCTCATTCCCATTTTATACATTGATATAAAGCTGTTTATCCAGCACCCTGAACACAGCAGCACATCAGCAAGAGCTGTGCTCCTCGCTGAGCACTCACTGACTGTTTCAAAGCTGTGGAGAGCCTTCCAGTTCACACTAACGCCCAAGGGGTCCTCAATAGCCAGGGCCACTGGCATACCCAGGGTACGGTCACTGTTGTTCATGCCATGGGAGCACTACTTGCTGTCCTGAAGTTGGCTTGAACCAGAAGCACGTGGATTGTGCTCTGTACGGCCTTAACATGAAAAGCATATGGGACAAGAGCTGGCCTGGCAAGTGCCCTCCACCAGGCTACCCTCTGATGTTTCTTGCAACCCACTTGTCTTGCACAAGACACACACAGAGGAAGGGACGCAAAGCCAGGTGCCCACATTCATCTTTGCCCACCTCTGCTTCCTGCATCAGACCAAAATGGAGCCAAAAGGAAAGGGAAACCATGCTGCTCCCTAAGAATTTGTAGCATGTGTCCATGTGAATGCGCAGCCAGAACTTCGGCCTTTTTCTATTCCTTCTTCTAATGAAATTTGACAGGCCAGTGGCTCCATTACAGTGACTTGCATCAGGAATTGATAGTGTGTAGCAGAGACTCACTGCAAATAAAATACACACAATCGTTCTATTTTACTTAATAAAAACATTGTTTCTGCTAGCCTTAAATTTCAAATTCTCTATATTCCTTAGTGTCATCCCCAGTTACACATCACTTCAGTTTTTTCACTAAATAATCACACAAATCAAAATATTGTCTTCCAGGTATAGTTAAGATGCATTTTGTATCTATACAGAGATAGCATCAGAAATAGCTATCCCTTAACATCCCTGAATGTGAATGCTCCTTCCAGAATAGGAGTTTACTTGACAAGGTTTTCAGCAACAGTTATTACACTTTAAGTGTATATGCTGCCTTAATCCAACAGAACTTTCAGCTTTCTATTGGAGGCATAACAGTTGAATTGATCTTTTATACAGAGGGACAAATTTAATTTTCCGGCTCCAATTTGGAAAAGAATGCCTATTCAAGACAGCACTTAAGCCTCACGGAAGTCAATAGGACCTCAACACATGTTTACAATTAACCATGTGCTTAAGTGGTGGTCTGAACTGGGTGAATAAATGTGAAGTCAGTAGGTCTGCTTGCATAAGAAAGAATTACCAGTCTGGAAGAGAATTACAGAATTTGGCTATAAGAGGCTGGAGGATTAGTAACAAATGTGTCATTCCTGTAAGTAATTTACTTAAACCAAAGCCATGGCAGAACTGTTTAAAGTATGCACTCAGATTAATTTGACGGACAGACTTAGAACATAATTATCAACCAAGGACAACTGTAAATTTGTAATAATATACGAGAATCACCAACTGGTTTTCAAATGAGATCTACAGAACTGAACATCCTGCTCAGATTTAATGAGTTCCAGCCCATTCCAGAGCTAGGTTCTGACTTCACACAGAAAACTGAGTAAGTAGCAGTGCAAGCCAAAGTAGTAATTATGGCTCCAAAAAATGAAACCAAAGAGCATGTGTAAGAGTCTCCAAACCCTTCCAAAATTATTTTTGCAGTAGCAGTTTATGAGAAAAATATGAGAAGCCATCAAGAGATCTTAAGGGGTTTAAGCTTCCAGGTCTCATTGACTGATAAGGGCCCTGTAGACTGTCAGACATTCCTCTGGGTACTCTTAAGATATTAACAGTGAGGATAAATCCCTTTACTGGCCATATTTAAAGAAACATATTATGGTTTCCAGGCAAGCTTATCATGTACATCACTTATTCTCTTTCTTCCCAGGCTTTCTCAGTATTTCCGACACATGAATAGCTGGTACATCACAACAAATGAAGCTGGCACACTCCTGTATTACATAGGAGAGGAAAGGAAACCATCTCCAAATGTCAGCCCAGTTCTGTAAAATCAATCAGAAGTCTTAACAATTAAGAACACTAGGACCAAATAACCCTTATTGACAGGGGTTTTGTTTGTTTGTTTTTAAATCAGTGCTCTAATTGCACTTCTAATGCATTACAGTCATAGCTGGCTATGGAATATGACCCTCCAGACTAGACTGATACTGCTTTAGCAGTACCAGTAGCTAAAATCAACAACAAGAACTTGAAGAGGACACAAATGACTGTAGCCCTCCATGGCAATGCAGGGCTTCAGCAGCTCCAGCTCAGCTCGCTCCAAGGCAGCTGCATCCCACTACCCCCACGCCAGAAGTCTGCAAGTCCCCACAGGACCCCAGGGCAGCAGTGAGAGCCATTGAATCAGGTTATTTCCCCCCCTCTTCATCTTCAAGAGCTGCAGAAAAAACAGGCCAGGCATCTGTGCCAGCTTTCCCCTTTGCAACAGGTAACACTGGTCTGCTTGTGCTCAGAGAGCTGTGTGTGACTGCTCTAAGGCTTTGCAGGTAATAACCCAGCTCTGGAAGTTACCAATTAATTCACTGCAGCTGCCCTGCCCTCTTCGCTTACTGGCAACTAAGTCTGGTAAATGTGTGGGTTGTGGGGCTAAGGAGTGCAGGACTCTGAGGTGTGAGGAGGGATATGCTATTTCCTCAATTTTTCCTCTACTCAGCTCAAGGTACAACTCTCCAGAGAGTCAACACATAAAAAACCAAATATTCCTTCAGAAGCATGCCAAGTGCCTATATATATATAAAGAACAGCATGCATGTAAGCAGGGATGACATTACCGCCACTGAAGTGATTTACATGTTCCAGAGCCCTAGTAGGGCTGCTGCTGCTGCATTTAGCATGTCCATGTGTCTCTGGCTTTCCTGGACAGCCTCCAGCACAGTGTCATTCCTGGGACCCTCTGGAACACACTGCTCTCTGCCTGCAGACCCTACCATGGAAAGAGGCCTGCCCAGCTGTCCTGAGCTCCCAGGACAAGAACCAACCTTCCAGTTACTTAAAAAGGTTTTTACCCCCAGAATTTGAATATTACACACAGGAGGGATTACAGCTGGTCTCACAAATACGGGAAAACTGAAGCAATTAATAGTCTTGGCTTTCAGCAGATCAAGAAATACACCTATCTAAACAGCAACAATATACCAGTACCTGTTTATATGCTGTCATTCCCTTCATGACACTGAGATGCTTCTGAGGCATTGAAGACCTTTTTTCCACCACACAGGTCCAATCCTTTTGTTAAATCACTCAGCATCATGCCCACCTCTGCAATCACTACACTCCTTTTCCTGAAACAACTCCTAAGGGGCCTTTTTTAAAACATTACAGCCTCTGTTCCAGCAGACCCACACGATCGTCATTAATGGCTGATCAAAGTCCCAGGCACATCATCTGTTGCTTAATTACCAGCAGCTCAGTCTAGGAAAACAGGTCAGGAGGCCATCCCTTTACCCCAGCATACTCCGCCCAGTGTATAATCATCAAAATATTATGGCCATCACTGTGGGCTTTGGGACAGGTGCAGGAATTCCTCTGGCTGTTTGACACAGAGTTTAGATCAGCACAGAGTCAAAAAGCAAAGAGAGAAGGCAAAGAAGGCCTGTGCTTAACCCTGGCTTTGTAATCTGACACGGATATACCCAGTTCAATATCCAGCTCCCCAGATCAATTCCCCAATTTGCCACACTGCATTCAGGACAAACCAGAAGTCTGCAAAGGAGGCTCTACACATGCCCTCCCATTTTACGGAGTCTTTGCTGTGCCAGGAGTGGACAGAGGGCAGTGTAAACCCCTCCATTTGAGGGCTGATCCCCACATCAGGGTCAGTTTGTTCACTTGGCATGGGATGCAAGCATGGAGCAGAATGTGAGCATGGAGCAAGACTCTGCCCTGTGACAGCCCAACCTGCGTGCTGCAAGCGACAGGCAGCCGTCACAGAGGAGCATACGCTCCAAAGCCTCTGGCTGGCTTTGGATACACCAGATGTAGCTGGTCAGCAGGCTGATCAGCAGTACTTGGCACATAGTCTCCCAAAGCTGGAGAGAAACCACAGAGCAATGCTGGGAATATGTGAGTTGTCAGCACCACAGCAGGAGAGAAAGAGACAGGGATGAATGGAGGCCTCTGAGCTGGTTAAGTCCATGCCTGCAAGCACAGCTCCTGCCAGAGGACAGACCAATATGGGCAAAGAAAAGGGGGCATGAGGGGTTGGGCAGCTCAGCCAAGGACATGTAGTGAGTCAGTGGCACGGCTGGCCCAGGAATAACATAACGGAGGGCATATAAGCATCCTGGGTTTGAGTTCCCTCTCTTTGTCCCCACAAAAAACAGCCCCTGTGGCCATAGCATGCCTTTCCTCAGTTTGCTTTCTCTGATCCTCATTGTAAGACAGGGCCCTGGCTTCCAAAATGCAGTATCTCTGCTCAGCAGATCTCATGCCCTTGTTGCCTGCTGCCTCACAAACCTTGGTGTGCCAGAACACCGTGCTCGGTGCATCCTGCTGCCGCAGAAGCTGCTGCCATCAGTGCTGTCTGCCACTCAGCACGAGCAGCAAGCGCTGGTAGGCTTGTGGCAAGCAAGGGAAGGGAAAACAAAGCAGGCTGAAGTGGCAAAGCAAGCCCCTCTGGGAAGAAGACTCCTTCTTTCGTTGGAATGCGACATGTGGCACTGGCTGCAGCATGGTTTGGAAGTAGTGAAGGGCATGCCAACATCAAAGGACCACTCATCAATTCAGAACGGATCCTTGCAATTAATATTCTCATTGTTCTTTCCTTGTTTTCCTTTTTCTTCATTTTTTGGGGAAGCGGACTTCATGACACATGGCATAAAGTAAGCCAAGTCACTCCTGATATGACCTGACACCTCCCAGAGCTCCCCTGTCTGAGATGCTGTCATATCTTCTGAACAGAAATGCAGCCCATGGACTGTCCCACTTTCTGCTCCTGTGTTATGTAACTCTTCTGTACCCAGAATCTATCTGTAGGTTCTCCTGCAGGTGCACGGTACCAAGCTGTTTGGTTTGGCATCGGCTGAGGAGGGGCAGGCTTGGGAGCCAGGTTGTCTCCTTTGTCTCCTCTGTTGCATCATTTTGGATGCGTGGGTCCTTCTCCAGAAGATGGATGTAGCACTAACACACATTGGACAATATGGGACACACAGATCATCCATTAATGCTGGAGCAGGGAAACTCCTTGTCAGGGGATGCTGTGGGCACCAGGGGTTGGTAGGGGTTCAAGAGGCAACCAGGGCAATCCGTAGCCAAGACATACATGGCAAGCTACGAGTTACGATTATGGTCCTTGGTCAGGCAGTCCTTGAGTCACAAATTGCTGGCCACTGAACTAAAGGTGTACACAAGTGACATGATCTGCTGGCCAAGTCCTCCAGCTGCATCCATGCAAGCCATGCAGAGACCGGACACTGAGCTAGGTGGACTGCTGCTCTCAGTGAGGAACACTGAGGCCAGCATTTTTCCAGTCTCTTCTTGTTCCAGACAGGTGTCTTAACCCCTGGGGGCCTTGGGAAGCAGGGGAACTTTGTAGTGCTGCCAGGGGCCCAGTCCTGCCAGCACAAGACAGTGGAGAGCGTGCCCCTGCACACGTGTTCCTGCTGCACTGTGCTGCCGTCTCCCCCGGGGCAGCCAGGGATGCGGCTCCTGGAGCCTGCTGCCTGCTGGAAGGAGGATAATGTGGATGTGTAACTCTAATGACTGGCTGGGGCAATTTATCAAAACTCTTTCGAGGCAGCTCATGTCCTGTGAAGACAAAAGAGAGACTCAAGACATTAGATCACCAAATTTAGGCCCTGGCCCAAACTTTGAAATAAAGTTTCATCCAAGTGAGAAAAGCAAGGGAATGACACAACTCTGTGCATGCACATGTGTGTGATCCAGACAACCTCCCTTTGCTTCCAACCACCGCCTCTCACAGGGCATCTCACTGCCCAGGAGGGTTAGGCACATTTTAGGGGCTTCAGGATTTGCATCAGCCATTGGGGTGTTTTATGAAGCAGAGTCAGTCAAATTTAAGATGCAGCCCTGGGCTGTTGGCATGGTCCCTCCCCTGTTGACTCTGGAGCTGGCAGGCTGAGCAGAGAGGCCAGGGGTGGAAAGGACCATGGACAATATACCTGCCAGACAGCTTTCTTTTGAGTCATTGCTGAGCACATTTAACACTGCAGCATTTGGAAAGAGCCCATGTAGCACATACAGGTTGTTAGAGACGTATAGAGCAGTTTTCTGACCTGGTAGCAGGCACAGTGCCAGTGCTTTTATATAAATTTATTTATTTAGTTAGTTAGTTAGTTAGTTAGGCTACTTATTTGCTTGCCCGTCCCAGTTCTGAATAGGATCTTCTTCTGACTACCCACTTGCAATAACCCTGAAAGTCAGGAAATGGCATGTTCCCACATTGCAGGCTGACCATGACATCACACCAACTGATAGGAAACACTCCCTGCACTGCCAGCACACACAGCCCAGCCCACCCAGGCTCATCTGGACAACAAGGACCCTCCAGGGTCTCACACTCACTGCAGACTGGACCAAAGAGACCTGGCAGTGTTTGGTACAGATGTGCATTTCTATGCCGTGGACAAAAGCAAATCGCAGACTGGATGGCCTCAGCATCACCAGCAAAGGCTCCTGCTTCCCCTCCTGCCCCCAAGGGAAAAGACACAGAGGTAGTGAATTTCATTTATCAGTCAACTTGTGCTGAAAAATCCCATATCTCCCCTGGTTGGGGAGCAGAAGCAAAGACAGCACAAGACAAGTCAGGAAAGAGGTATATGAGGGTGATGGAAATAACCTGGAGAGCCTTTCACTGGTGATGATATTGTTCTGAACCTGGACCTCATCAAGCACAGTCACTACACAGCACTTATTTAATGGCCGTGAGTTGGTTGTTAGGCTTTTTAGGTAGCAGCTGTTTGCACTATTAAAAATACCACTGGCAACCCAGGCCATCTTAGCAGAGACACCGAGGATTTAATTGGAAAGGACACCATAAATTTTCTCCTTTTGTCAGTCTAGATGATCTGCCTCGACCAGGCCTAAGGCATATTGATGGAAAAGCTGGTGCCACCCTACCCTGCATCTAGCAAGTTGAGTCGCTGGAGCAATGAAAGCAATGCATCAGTGATTGTTCTTGGGGAAGTATTTGTTTAAACGGTAAAGAATCCTCAGAAAATGATTAACTAACATCTGCTGAACTGCTGGCAGCTTGATTTATCTCCCTGTTTAGAAAACTGTATATTTAGAAAAAAAATTAAGTTAGAGCTGCTATGTCAAAATATTGGAACTGAGGGCTTTGAGCAGCAAATTCTTGCCAGTGCTTTTTCGTAATTATGCTGACCATTTTTTTGCACAGCTCCTTCCCTAGCAAACCTGGAAGACTACTCCTCAAAGGAGCCTTGCTCTGCTAACAGTGAGTGTTATGTTTTATCACTAGGGATTCAAGTGAAATAAGGTTCAGACCCACATCACCTTATCTTTTGCAGTGTCTCCTACTCAGATGTCTATTTGGTGTTTCAGCTCTGGGGCAAGACTTCACCTTTGGAAAACAAACTGAATATAGAGAATTGAGGGGTTAGTTATGGAAGTTTTTCTAAAGTTTTTGTCTCCCCTTCTTTCCTCATCTATCGGACAGAAACTTTCATATTCATCTCAAAATGGCAAAACACTTCTAAGTCTCGATCAAGTCTCTGTATTAAGGAAGTGGCTAGGATTTCACTTCAGAGAGTGAACTTTTGAATTAATAAAATGTTCATACTTTCTTGCCATAATAAGGGAGCCTGGACCTAAAAGGCACTCAGTGCTTGCTACTGTTCGACTTCAGCAGTCAAAATACAACCATAAATATCACAGCTATAGCAGACAATTTGCTCTACTAGAAGCTGTTCATCTTCACCCAAAATTTTACAAAAACAGTCATCCTTTAGTTCTGTCCCATTTACGTATAATTTCATTACTTTTTTCCCATATAAATATATTACAATCATATATATATTATAATGAAGGACATTTATCTAGTCTGTCTCTATCTTACCATGTATACATTCAGTACCTATATTCACATACTGTGCATAAATATTGGTTTGTTTAGAAATGTAACATATAAATAGACTATATTGTGTTGCTGTTTCAGTTGTGAGTACACTGAACTGCAGCTGTAGAAATAAGGGTAATAAAAGTCAATATTATGATGTGTCATCACTTATTTTTTTTCCTGTTTATCCAATAACTCACAGTGTCAGAAAGGTTATGAGGCATCCTCAGCTGTTAGTGTGAATTCACAAAGTTCCTGCTGTACACATAGACTTCACTTGCACTTGTTCTTGCCTTGAATTCTCAGAAATGTAGTGGTCAAGGATCTGAGCAAGATGGCTGGAAGTTTTCTCTCTACAGAAGTAGCCCATAGCACCCAGGACACTGCCTGGACCCAGAGCTTGCCTTAGGAATCAGCAGAATCAATGTGGGACCAACACCCCCCATCTGCCAGCAAGGTTTCACCAGCCACCTCAGCCCCCAGCCCTGGTCACTCACCTCTTCCACCAGCACCCATCACCTCATGACATCCCCCTGCTCTCCAATTGTACTGAGCCACAAAGCACCTCCTGGGGTACCAGCACTACCAAAATCCCTCCTTTCCAAGCTCAAAACTTTGGCAGGTACAGGGAAGTTGCATTTCTACCACACATGGCATGAGCAAGGGTCACGCTGGGCATCAGGTGCAGACCAGGGCCAGCAGGGTGGAAAGCTTCCCCCTCTGGTAAATTTGCACCCACAGCCTAAAGGCACAGCCTGCATTCCACATGTTTATGGCTGCTCTGCACAGTGACAGTGGAAAAGGATGTCTGTGGATATTGCTTCTGACTTAGACAGATCACTCCAGCTACAGAGGCTGTTTCTGGGCAGCATTTGCCTACATGTGATGTGGACAAGCTGAGCCTGGGTATATGCTCTGTGTTCCCATGCTACAGGGGCAAGCCCCAAAGTAATGTTTAGAGAGCATCTGTCCCTGACCCTGAGTTGAGGCTGGTTATTAACTCTCAGTCCAGTCTTAGTGGTATGTTCTACCTTGGGGCAATTAATGGGCACAACAAAACCTAAGGGAGGAAAACAGCAAAGAAAAGGCTTTAATCTTACTGTAAACTGAGCCAGACAAAGCCAACACTGTTCCTGTGAAGGAGGAACACACGCCCTTGTGGTTGATACAACCATTGAGACAAGCACTCCTAGGAAGATGACAACTTTGTGCCAATTCTATTTTTCTGGGTTCTTTCAGGTTTTTTTCCTTCAGTCATGTCTTGCCTTTCCAAATGCCGAGGACTGAACTAAGCAGAACCCAGCAGTAATTAACACACAGTGTCGAGCTCTGCTTTCGAGATGAAGGTGAGGAAACGGGCTGGCTATTACGCAGAGAGCACAGAGACAAAGCCAGAGTCGCACTAATGAAGACAGGAAGGATGACGAACTCAGACTCAGGGAAGCAAATAAAAAGCATCAGGCTGAAACTCAGCAACAATTTTATTCTTATTTATTCTGAAATCGAAATTGGGATTAAAAACATGTTTTTAATGAATCACACACACACACCACCACCAC
>VZTE01004907.1:1262184-1293008 GCA_013397775.1 Eulacestoma nigropectus | reverse complement strand
CCCCCCGCACCCAGAAGTGCTCGCATGGAGAACAGATAGCAGGGCAGGATGAGTCACCAGCAAAATAAGAAGCTGCAATGGATGGTAGAGCCTCACACTCACAGACCCTGTTCAAAGTAAAGCCCCTGAAGAAAGGGCAGAGGCATCATGTCCCAGATTGAGAGCTCTCCCTTGAGCCTTACCATCAATAAAATGTAAGAACAATAAAAATCTGGACAGCAATTTGTGTGTTCAACTTTTCATTCTGGCCAGCAATATCACAGGGCAGTGACCAGCAACCTCGGTCATAAAATACAACCCAAAAGGGAACTTTTTTCCTTTCTACGTTTTTCTCGCTGAGACACCTACACGGAGAAATCACTTATCTCCCAAGCTCCCTCTGCTCCAGCAAGCAAGAGCTGGCAATTCTTCTGTAGGCATTAAGGTCCTGATCTTGCTCCCAGCAAAGTCAAAGGCAAAATTCTCATTGTATAAAGGATCACAACTAATTTCGTGCAAGCTCAGTGAAGTTGTTCGAGTCAGTTCCCAAAACAAACCAATGCATTTTTAAAACCACAGCTGGGGGTCTATTATAACTGACCCCAGAGAGGGTAGAAATTGCTGCAAGGTGAGTGCTCACAGCTATTGTTTTAGGCTGCTGACTCAGGCAGACAAGGCTGCCTTGTTTCGCATCTGAAAGGACTTTTTTATTTGTTTCAGGACCACACAGGCTAGAAATGGCTTGGAGTTGCTGGTTTGTGGGTGGAAGGAGGAGTGGGAGGTTTCCTCCATCAACACAAATTGTGAGGAAAATCAGAGTACATGAGAAGAAGCTTTCCAGTGCCCCAGGACGGTGGGAGGCCATCAGGGCTCTTGCCAGGGCTCCCCATAGGCACCAAAGCTGGAAACCAGAGTTCCAGGGTGGCAGGTGCAGCTGGTAAAGTGTCCCTAGGTCAGCTGGGTAGTGGGAGTGACCTTCTGGAGAAGGTGGGAACAAGATCAGAGGGCACTGCGCAGGAAAATGCTGGGGACAGCCAAGCTTGGACAGGAAGCAGAGGCTGCAGTAGGTGTTGTGCAATTTCTCTGATCCACTAATAAATGCCAAAGAAGAAGGGAGTTGAGCTGGGATGCTGATTAAGGGCCCTGCCCTACTCCCCAGAGGGCGGAGGAGGGAGTCTAATGATGCACCTTTGCTCTGTGAAGGTCTAGAGAGCTGGTGGCTGGTGAGGTCAAAGCCATAGCGTGCCACAGGCACAGCCCTCTCGGTCCTTTCTCCAGGTCCCCCTGGCACATGGACCACCAGCAATTCCTATCAAAGCAGGGAATGGTCAGTTTATTGCACGCACAATTGCAAATGTTGCTGAGGGAGCTGTTGCCCGAGTCCATTTGACTGGCCCTGAATTAGTCCCCACTTAAACACATGCAGAAATAAAATAAGCCTATCACTTTCCTATCAGCAATTTATGGAACATTAGAGTCTGAATTGGCAAAAGTCCCACTTTGCTGAGAGCAAGATCAGGCGCTCGCACAGCACTTTGTGTACAATTACTTTTAATTCGGCTCAGTTACCAGTGAACTATAATATTTGTGAGAATTTTTAAATTGATCATTTTGTCAGTTTTTCTCCTTGCACTTGGTCTGCCTTAGACACTTGTCACCAATTTTATTTAATTAGCACCACAATTGTATTAACACCACTTTTTTTTTTAATTTAATTATGCTTCTGCAGTACCCCAGCTTGTTTTGTGCAATTAGCGCTCTACTTTCATACAAATTAATCTCCCTGGAGAACGGCATCGAAAATAGAGAAAATAAGAGACCTCATTTAAGGAAAATAACAACATCAACTGACTGTATATGTATATAGCCCTCATATGTTGCCAAACATGCAATTTGAGATTTGTGCCTCCCGTACACATGAAATGATCAAGTGGTTTTCTCTGCAGTGAATTGAGTAATTTAATTTTGTCACGAGATTTCTGTCTTGGTCGTAGCACAGAGAGTTAACTCTGTCTTTTGCTCTATCAGGCAATTTAATCTAAAGAGGACAAGAGGAAGACTGGTTCCTGTGTCTGGTAAACATTTACTTTATCAGGGAATGTAAGAGTGCCTCTAACAGCTCTTTCGCACTTTAACTGCAGCCACAGAGAATTTGAGCCGAATTTAGGGTATCTAAAGCCACTGACTACTCAGTCTCTGTGATGGTCTTTCCATGCTGAGGTTTGTTTAGCGTTTTGACTGCCCTCCACATAAATGGACATGAACCTGAACCACTAATTTGTATTCCATCTTGCTTATATAGAAAACAGCAAAATAATTAATTCCTGAGGCAGCGGAAGAAACCAAACAGACCAACTTCACTCATTATCCATCTTTTTACCATGGTACCAGAAATGAGCAAGAAACATGGTCCAGGAAAGAGTGTTATGCCCAACTATTTGCTTCAATTTTTTTTAACCAACTTTTATATTAATTTGCCATTCCCTGCACTTAAAAGTGTTTCATCAAACAGAAAAGCTTGTGGAAAGCCTGTATGAGAGAAAAGTACAGGGCCAAAGGGGTGTTCCACACACATATACAGTCAAGTGAGTGGAATGGGGTGGGATAATTTATCTGGAGTACCACACCCAAGGGACCAGCAGAGTATATGGGACAGTCTGCAACACCAATGTAATGAGAAGATGGCAGGTGTGATGGCGTGGTGACCAGCCAGGTAGCACCCATTCAGCACAACTCAAAAGCTATTTCTGAGTTCTCTGAAAAAGATCAGAGAAATTGGACCTAGGGTGGACACTTGAGACCATCACCAAAATCACCAGTAAAACCAAGATGTGATGCATTTTTGCATGTTTTCACCAGCTGGGTTTCACAGGAGCTGATGCCCTTGCCACTGCCCTCAGAGACTGAGCACAACAGCAAGCTTCTCCAGCCCCCCTAAATCTGGCAGGGTGGCAGAGTCATGTCATCTTCAGGCATCCCTCTTAGAGATGCCTGTTCCTGGAGCCCCAGCTTATTGTACGATGAACTGATGGTCCATAGAGCAATCCAAGCAGGCTTGGCTGAAAGCTTTGTGGTGAAAAAGAGAGGGAGGAATTTGTGCCTCAAACATGTTCCCTCACACTCCTTTCAGCCCTGAAGCCATGGTGCTTTTCTGCCAGCCTTCAGAGAGACATGTTTGAGGAATCCCATATTGAGTAGCTGTAAGAGGATTCTCCTGCGAGTGTTACCTGAAGTCACACAGGAGCTGGAAATAACTGCAGAGAAGGGGAGTTTGGGCAGCTCAGATATTATCCCAAATCTTTTTTGTTCTGTGGAATGGTACTAGAAATTTTGCACAAAGATGCGTATACCATTTGATCAGAAATACTATAAAAATACCCTTACTATTATGGCTTCCTTTGCTTGCTCAAACTGTGATGGAGAACAGATACATTGACAAAAAAAGGCGCAAACGGAAAGCTGGTAAAAAAACGTGGGGATGAGTCAATCAGCTACACAGAACTGAGAAGAGATCAAAGACTGTATCAATGATTAACAGGAGTATATCAGGGGTTTTGGGTTTTCAAAGCTTACTCTCAGCCAGCTTAAAGTGAAATGTGATGTGCTACAACCTTCTGTTGTGTTTCAGAGCAAAAGAAAGTCCTGCTTAACATACACCAGCAAACTACAGGCTCAGTATTTCTTTTCACATCTGACTTCTTGAAACTTTATGCTTTAGATGGTCAAACAGGCCATTTTGAGCATCTGATAACCCTGCCCTAGCCCAGTCAAATTAGCCGTCAAAGAAATAAAAGGCCAGGACTTGCCTGGACATCTTCTGTGTTGTGAGATAGCTGGACATTAAAACTGTGCCAGAGTGACACTTGATTTCATTCCATTGTGACTAACCTGTTTTTTGCTGGTTTGGCATTTTTCGGCATTAGGTATATAAGACAGAAGGAAATAGTTTACTTGGCGACAGAGAAGCTTGAAAAGGTAGGGAGACTTAGAGTCTCGTGGAAAAGCAACCAGAAGTTCAGCAAAAGTCTCCCTCACCATCCCTAGATACTTGCTGGAGGAGACAGGAGCTGTAAACAGCTTGGAAAGAGCAAGCTGCAAGCTGTATTAGCACCATTCATGCATGGATGAGCTGTGGGCTCTCCAGCACAGTCCTTACATGGGAGTTGCATTGTGCCCATGGCAGAGGCAGAGGAGCTGTTGGCTGCCCACCTTGGGCAAAGACCTGCATTTCTGAGCTGTTCTGATGGGCTGCAGAAGCAGGACATGTCTTCACTTGGGAAATCAGGAAAGCTTGAAAGTCACATTTGCCTTTGTGTTCCTCACAGGCTATGCTGCCATTTGACCTTAAATCAGTCTCCAATCCTTCTGTCTCTGTGATATCCATGATATCTGACATTGGCAGCTTCTCCCTCTGTTTTACAGTCCTCTCCCAGCCTGCAGCAAGTTTGCCAGCATGTGTGCGTTAAAAAGGCTTGTGCAGGGCTTTTCTGCTCCTGGCCAAGGCACAAACAAAGAACCCATTTTCTTGGGTCAGTATGAAACGATTCCTGTGTTTCCTACTGCAGCAGTGTTATCTTTCTAAACCTTGTTACCTGCCGTGTTTGAGTGGTCCAGTGAAGGACAAAAAGCCTGTGTGCTACTGGCAGAGCCAGCATTCCTAGGACAACCCGGCACCTTCAGAGGTTCCCCAGGTAAAGACTCTCCACCTTCCCCTATTTACACCCTCAGGGCAGCACTCACAATGATGACTGTGCCAGCGTTGCCCTCCCTCGGAGTGCTTGGTGGAGGAGAGGTGGGATTTCATCCCTCGTCTCTGCTTGCCAAGCTGAGGAGGAGCACATCACCCCTGCATTCCAAGCAGCTTGCTTCCCAGGCCTTCCTGATGGCACCATGAGCACAAAAGGCTCTGGCTAAGTGTCGCAGTTTAGCTGTAATTATTCCCAGGGGACAATCCGTAAGGGCCTCATCTGTCCTGGCCGTCTGCCTTGGTCGCAGCCAGCAATGCCCTCAGGAGCAGCAGAAGACTTCCAGCGCACAGGCACAGCCGTGCCGCGCCATCATCCGCGCCTCGGGGGTTCGTGCGGCGGGGACAAGCTGTGGGACGAACGCCGGGTTTGGAATCCCGTGTCGGGGATCCCCGTGTTTGTTACGCGTTATCGCAGCCCCTTCTTCCCCCACCCCGGCAGGTGTTTGTGCTTCTGGGGAGGCTGTTTCGGATCAAACCCCTGTGACCAGGCGGCTTCTGCCTCCCTCACAGGGCTGGCATTCCACGCGCCTGGGCGATACCTCCGGCTACAGCGTTTCTCCGTAGCACATTAAAGCCCCACCGCCTAAAAACCCCTTGTTAGCACTTGCTGCACGGAGCAGCCGATCACTTCAGCAGCAGAACAAGTTACTTTGGAGATTAATGACACGCTCGTTCAGCTTTGTCCTTTCTATTTGTTAACTAGTTCCTTCTGCAAATAATAAATACGGAGGGGGAAAAAAAACCCCAACCCTATTCTCCAGAACACCACTGTGAGGAGACAGGATTAGAATGACATCAAGTGGCTTTCAGCGTGACTTTGTGCAGTGTCAGGGTAGACATTCACACTGCAACACAATTATTCAGTCAATCCCACTCCCTGTGAAGTCAATGGATACTGTGCCAGGGACTTCAAAGGAAGAAGGATCATGCCCTCCTGTGCATTTTAGGGCTCTAACAGAGTTTGCTAAAAGCAGTTTTTAAACAAAGTAATCCCATTTATTTTTCAGAGAAGCATGTAGAAACACTAGACTGCTAGCTGCTAAGGGAATTCCATTTTTTTTCCACTTAATTGTGCTCCTAAGCAAAACAAGAAAGAAAACTAAGATCTTTTTTTTTAAATCTTCTGCAAAATGAAGATTCAAAAAACTGCAAAGCTCAGTTTGGATCAATGAAAACCTTGTTTTCCAGTAACATCAAAACATGCTTTTTTGGTTTGGATATCTGCTTCATGAGAGATTATGCTTTGTCACAGAGCATGAAAAATGAGAATTTCAGTGATATTTTAGTTAAATGGGACACCAGAATGGTCCAGTCTGACAAGGTCTGTAAGGAATGTCTGGACCACATTGCAAGCTTTTCATTCTGATGTGTTTTATTTGTAACTGAAATCCGGAATTAATTGATTTTTCATTCCCTGATAGAGAAAAAAAATTAATCTTTTGAGTAATTCTAACCGTCATCTACAAACTCACAACTTGCCTTAAGGAAACGTTTATAAAGGATTAATAAATGACCAAGAGATACTACAGGCTTCCTACATACATGAATATTAGATATTATAAATGCTCATATACACATAAGTGTTACAGAAATTGAGAGAAGCCCATTGACCTCCTGTCCTCTATAGTAATTGATTAACCATATACCAACCCGTCTGTTTATCCTGTACTGACCATGGGTCCAGCTCACTCTATTGATAAAACCTGCCCCTCACATAAAGAATGGCCATTTATGCGAGAATTACTTTGCACCAGCACCCAGCGTGACACTTCAGATGTGATGGCCAGCCTCCACAAAGGCTTTCATAGGATCACTGAAAGGTTTTAATTGGAAGAGACCTTTACATTCATCTATATTTCCAACATCCCTGCCATGGGGGCCATCCAGGGCAAAGTGCCCCGTGTGAGACGCCAAGTGCAGTACCAGGAGGTGTTTATACCCCTGCTCACATTGGGCTGAGCATGGCACTGGAGGAGATGACAAATGCAAAAGGGATGGGAGCAGTGGGGAGATTTATGCACCGACAGGTCAGGAGGCTGGTAGTTCTTACCTTGTCCAACTTAATGTACTGTTTAAAGGCCACTGCTTGAGCTTCATCTGTGAGATGCAGAGCTCTGATGACAGCCTGGGATGTAGTAATTTATGTACCTCCAATGAAAAGAGCCAGCTCCTCTCAATCCCCCTTTCAGATACTTCTCTCACAGAAGTGGAAACAAAAGATGACTGCAAAGCCTGGGAGGCTGTCAGGGCTCTGCTGTTCAGATCAGCCATTTCCTACCCAGCAAGAAAAAGAGAGTCAGAGAGGGAGGGTGGCAGAGATAATACACAGCACAATTTACTGCCCCAAAACAACCTCCTCAACTAAAGGCACAACTGTAATCATTGGTGTGAAAATACACTCCCTGCTAACATGTGAGTGTGATTTACAGCATGGTTTCATTCCCAGCAAAAGGGCTTTTGGCAGTCAGGAATGCTGGGCACATCAGCTCCGGGCTGCAGTGTGTGGGGCTGTGTGCAGATTAGAGGGACATCTCACAGGAAAAGGGGTGCTTTCTCCTGACACTGCACAGCCACAACATTTCAAAATGCCTCCCATTAAAACACAAACACAATTAAGATAACGGCAATGAAGGACAGTGCACTGAAATAGTTTTAATTTTTGAGATGTCCCAATGAATGTTTGTGATTTACAGAAATCTTAAGAAGCTTATTGTATTAGTTCTGTTTCCTCAGTTAAGCAAAATCAGCTTTAAATCACTCTTCCCCAAGAGAGGAGAATGGAAAGCATAGGTGGTGTATATTAGAGAAGCTCAGATTTTACCAAAATCTGTTTAAATTAACACTTAAATTTTACCACAAATATCTGCTAGCTGATTTAAAATGGGGCAAATATCAGTTTAAATTGAGCTCTCACAGAGGCTTGCTTCAGTTATTACAGAACAAACTAGTCAAAGAGACTGCCATCTATTCTAACAATTGCTAATGTTATTGTTACTTCCAGAACAGAACAAGACATGCCCAGCTCAGAGTTTGATCTGCTGCTGAAGACATGAGATGTCGAATGTCATCTTTTAAATTTAAATACCAAAGGCATAAAGGTGGTTATCTTGAGAAGGGATTGCAACACGTGCAAAGCTTAGAAAAGAGTCCCTGGCCAGATTTAATTCTACAAGACTTTAGCTTTCCTAACCCAGTCTCTGGCTGCTTTGGCAATTTCTCTGGAATTCCTTTGTGCTGATCATCAGGTGCTCTTCTGCTCACCTGTGATCCCTCCCAGGCTTTGTGCATCTATTGCTGGCACTGTCATCAAACTAGTAGAGATGGGATGGATTGAGGTTCTCCTGCCCCAGGAATTTTAAAGCTCTCCTCACCAGCTTGGCAAGCCTGTGGCCAAAGTTGCCCCACCCCTTCGCTGACAGATGGACACCATCAGCCCCCAGATGGTCCCCTGGTCTAAGCGGTGAACCCCTGGCACCATTCCTGTAAGCATTTGTTGATTCACCAGATTCAACTGGCCCTTTCAAACCCTTTCCCTTTTACTGGGAGGACCAATGAAAAAACTACCTGTGCTTCAGAGTCCTTTATGTCACAGTACCATGAACTGACAGACCTCTTCATGACATTTCACAGGCAGGTGTCAATACTTCTGCAAAAGCAACGTGGCTCAGGACAGTAAAAATAAAGCCACTACTCATAGCTTCATATAACAGAGTGAGGAAAAAATTGTATAGAATAAAACAAGAAGTAAAGGGCGAGGTGGAGCTCCATTTCCTAATTCTTGGTAGTCCATACATAAGTCTCCATACTTTCCCCTACAAAGACCTGTAATATCCAAATCAGCCCATACTCTGGCTAGTCGTCTAACTCTTATTTTGCTGCAAAATTATTCCCATTTTTTTACAAAAGTGGAAACTGAGATTCAGAAATATAAAGAAAAGGAAAAAGAGCCTTGCCCAAATTCCAAGGTTGCACTTCAAAGAACAGATGGCATGCTTCCAGTCCTAGTAGATACAAGCCTTATAAAAATTATCCATACAAGTTATTTGAGAATTTTAATGACTGGCTGCTACTGTCATCATTAGCATGGAAACTATTTTAATCCCACAGGTAAGTAACAGCAATGGCCCTGAAGTGCAACATCAAGAGGCATCAAGCCAAATTTGCTAAGAGCGTGCAAAGAGTAGAACCACAACTCCATACCATACCATATTCTGGTCCAGTGTTTCCCACTCAGCTTGTTGCCTTTCTCTAGATATTTCATGCACAAATACAGTCATGTGTCATTCACCCTGAAAGTACTTTTCTTCTATTGATCCATTTATCATTTGTCTTTCTTCACGAAAATATAAGGTGATTGAGTAATTCACAATTACTATTAGAAACAGGTAATCATCCTGAATGAGCGAATTAATGGTTTACTTGGTGTTAATAAATCATCTGCTACTTCCTCGTATATGCCATGGGAAAAGCTTCAGAGGGTCAAATTCCCTCATCAGTGGCAAAGATCACAAAGAAAACCACTGACATTTGAAGGTCTGGGAAATAGAGGAGGAAATGGTAAGGTTGGGTTGCCATCCAGGGTCAGCTGTATTTAAAATGTGTGAGAGCTCAGGCAGGTGCGTGCCATGTTGGTTCTCCAGGCTGCTGGCAGGTGAGGGAGGAGGAAGACACCTAAATGGCATGACTGGGCTCCATGAAGATCCTGACGCTTTCCTGCATCATTGGGAAACACCACAAGAATCAAAGAGCCAAACACCAGAGTGAGCACATGCTGACTAGAGGGTAATTGTGGCCATCAGAGATGAATGGTTACATGGACATGCCTGTTTCAAGTTAAATGAGGCATTTATTAGCTTCTATCACTCTTTAAAGAAAAGATTGCAGAAAATGATGGAACTGCCTAAAAAAAGAACCAAAAAATTAAAATAGTGTTTTGTCTTCTGAATGAGACCATGTAAAGCGGGCAGGAATAGATAGATATCTGCTCATGAACAAGAAACTTCACTGAAGGTCTCAATGGACTTAAGAAAAAAGTGCTGACAAGAGCCCACTGACTGTATAAAATGTGTGCTAATCAAGACATCCAGATTATTCTTCTTTGGCAGAACATTTAGCTCTTCTTAGGAGCCTCCAAAGAAGAAAGCAGAAAAAAAAATGGACCAAAAAACCCCTGCTGCCACGGCTACTTACAAAATATCCCTTGCATGATGCCAGCTAACTATGGCGGGCATGGCAGCAGCTGGACACCATCATAATAACCACACTGATCTCCCATGCAGCCAGGGAAACCAAATCTTGCTACTGCTCCTTACTGAAGGAACAGGACCTCTTCTTCCTCCTCACCAGTAAATTGATGCCTGCTGTTGGGAAGGCAGTGGGTGACTTACTAGAGGGTGAACCAGTCATTTACTCAATCCTGCTTTGCTGCACAGGAGAGCAATGCTTACGTGTTTACACAAATGAAAGCTGTACTGCCTTGGACTGCTGCCGAAAATGAGGAAGGCATTTCCACTCAAACTTTTAGACTAGCTTTCTTTTAGTGCTTTAATTCTGTTTGATGACTTAGTCCAGCCTGCAATTTCATGTTCCTGGAGGCATTGTAAAAGTATAAAATAAAAAGACAGGCCCTATCTCAAGGAGTTTTACAGTCTAAACACAAGTCAAAATGAGAACAGATGAACAGACTAAGCAGGGAGCACGGCTGAGATTAACCAGGGATAAGATACAATAGAGGAAGAAGTGGGGATAAAAGACTCAGCCCGATGAAACCCATACATAAGTTGGAGGAAGATAAGAAGGTCCTCCAAAGGACGTGCTGAAGGAGATTAAAGAGGTAGGAGGAGAGGCAGGAAATGATAGCACCATGGAAGCCAAAGCAGAAGAAGTTTTCCGGAGGAGCAGCACTGACTGTCTCATCTGGGGCACATTTTTTAGTGAAAGTTCAGGGGTATCTTTTGCTGCAAGCCATCAATGGGAAAGGGATTGTTGGTTTTGGGGTTTGGTTTTATTTTACTTTAACAGGGATACGGCTTGAGAGATTCCCTAGAGCGTACTCTCTTTATAATCCTTTTGGGATTAAATAACTCCAGACACATTTCCCCAAGGGCTGGATCCCCTTTCAGTTTGGCAGGCTGGATAGGCAGCTGCAACCTCTCCCTGCAGAGGGAGAGGATGTTAACTATCTCCCTGCCACAGATTCTGTGCCATGCCTGACTTCCCTTAGCCTGGGATCAACCTGAATTTTACTTCTAGGCCATCTTTGTCATGCAGAACAGCAGAGGGGTGTGCCATCATCCTGTGAGAAGACAAGGATCTGGAGGACTCTGGCATATCCAGATAGGAAGCAGGGGAGCAAATGGCCAACGGAGCCTGATTTCCAAATGCCAAGTTGAATGCTGCAACCATGGTTGCTCCATAGAGAGTGAGGGAGGGAAAAAGAGCAAGCAAAATATGTGCGTAGATGAACATTTCCTTCTGTAATACGCATATATTCAGGACATTTAGACTGTATTAAACCTCTGGAAAATGAGGCTTGTTTTCCTGAGATGTGGAAAAGAACAGGGGAATCTGCTCTCCTACCCTGGGAAGACAAAGCACTCATGAGAACTTAAAGCCATACCATCTAATCATATATGGAAGCTTATCGATTTACCCCAAATTGCAAGTGTCCTGTATGGGATGCTCTGCTGCATGGCACGAGTGCAGTCCATTCCCATGGATTTCACAATATAGCTCACGATGAGTCAGTCCGTAGGAAGTGCCATGAAAGCTGAACTTCCCCAGTTCAGAGATCATCAGATTTATTTCTTTATTTAAAAAAAGCTTCTACTTGCTTCAGTGAAGAGAAATCCAGTCTAAGCCAAGTTAAAACCTCCTCTGTATTATTTTAGTCTTTCTATTAACAGCTTTGTTTTACCTCTCCTTTCAAGAAGCTCCATCTTGCAACATGCCCACTTACTCAGTTTCACTATTAAGTATGTAGCTAACAATGAACCTGTCCAATACCTGCTAGGAGAAGGGAAGCGTGACAAATCAGCAGTGGTGATACATTTCATTTTGCAGGGATGTGATGGGTAGTGGAGCAAGAAATCACCTACCAAGACAGCAAGGGAGAATTGGAAAATGATCCTTGTGCTCCCTCAACATGATACCTTGAGGGAAGTAGCTGGGATAATAATTTACGCAAGTCACTAAACTTCATTAGTCGAAGAATAAGGAAACATTTGTAGAATCTGACCAGACCCTGCTCTTTGTTGGTTTCATTCAGAGAGCTCACAGTACTGGAAAACAATGGAGCAGAAGGCATGTTTTTCTGATCTGAACTGGAATGTCCCCACCACATGGGGACTCACATCTTTCTCCTTCCTCAAGCCAAGCTCCCATGCAGTGTGTGTAGGAACTCAGCTATTGCTGCTTCCCCTTTACTGCCAAGATGGGGGGAAGCATCTGCAAATTTACAAAAAACTTAAGTTAAGGAAATACATGTTTCAGCAATACCAGCCGTGCTGTGTGAGGTGTCACGTGCGCATGGCCCAGCACATCAGTGATTTGACTGGTGTTCTCCTTTTGGAATGCATGGAAAGTCAGCACGAGCCTCATACATCTGAAGCCATGGGGCTGTAGCTTCCTCCTGGTCCAGCCATGCTGACCAAAAAGGCTAAGATTCCTTTCCAGGGGGACGTTTTTACCAGCCCAGCTGATTCTGTCTGATGTGCATTTCAGGAGCCAGCACACTGAGCCAAGAGGGGGAAAAGCTCTGCACGGGAGAAAGGACGGGCTGCACAGGGTGGTGCAGGTGGACAGTGCAGCCCCTATGGCACCCGAAGTGGACACACGCCCGCAGCTCAAGCCATCAAGTTTGATGTGTCAGGATGTGAGTGCTCAAGGACACAGTGCTGCCTTACTGCAACAGGGTGCGCTCAGCCCTGCCTCGCCTTACTGAATCCCTGCAAATAGCACGGTCTTGATGGAAATGGCAGATAGATCTGTTTATCCTCTGTGGGCACAGAGTAAATCTAATTAAACCTGGAGGCTTCCAAAGTGCCATTAAGGCAAATTGGTGAAATGTATTAAATTACACTCCCCCCATTTTCCTGTGGTTTTGGCCTCCCCATCTGAGGGACAGGATTTTAGAGCACATAAACTGGTGGAAAGTTCCTCAATCTCCAAGGAAAGATGGGAGAACGAGTGGTCTGTTCACATTTTCCCATAAGTATCACAGTAGCAGTCTGTGAGGAAAGAGTTTATTTTAGGAAGAGCTATTTTGAAAACTAAAGTGTCACATCCTGGCTGGCTCTTCTCATGGTGTTACTATAATCATCCAGTTATGACAAGCCTAATGCAGACAAAGCAACCTTTTTTTTTTCTTTCTTTCTTTTTTAGGGAAAAGAAACAATGTAGCTAGCATATTTTTGGACAAAGGCTGTCATTTTATTTCTTTTTTGGTACTCCCTTTGCTTTTCCCTGTCATCTAAACCTATTTATAAAGCACCAGACACTAGATCTAGGAACTCTCTGTCCTTTTTGATGCAGAAGTCCATGGTGGCAGCTCTGCCTAGCCCTGCACACTTGAGAGGGTTTTCTGAGTCTAACACAGCAAGCGCTTTTCTGGTTGGCACGTGCTCTTCTGAATTCCCCTGCTTTCACCCAGCTGTGGCTGGGGGTAGGAAACCACAGCTGATGAGAGCTTAACATCTCCACTATACAAGTTAGCGCTTTTCAATGTTGAACGGATGCATCCAAAGATCAAAATTCTCCCACAGGTACCTGTCTCCCTCCCCAGGGCAGTGAATTCAGTGGGCAGATGTCTTGAGCTGGAGGAGCCGAGTCTCAGCTTAGCAGGCATTGGAGCTGTGGTGTGACCAGGCTGGCTGGTCCTGCTGGTGCTACACGCAGCAGCGGCCAGGTCTTACACCTCCCTCCTCTGCTCTGCTCTGCAGGCTGGACTCTAGCTGAAGGCCAGAGTAGCTCAGAGCAGGACTAAAAGACTGGGTGCTTTCATGAAATAAAATTATTTTCACAGCTGGAGTTGAAACACAGTGGCTCATTCTGACTTAAACTGCATTTTCTGTGGAGCAGACAGACAAACAAGGCAAACACAGACTGCATCTTGTCTTGCACTTAAGTAGCCCCTGCTTTGAATTCAAAGGGTATAAGTAGGAAATTGATATACTTTCTAATTTATTGGAGAGAAGATAACTCTCAGAAAACCAAGGAGACTGCTCTCAATTTATGGGAAGCGGGCACTTTTAAACACTGAATGAGCGAATGTTGAAAGAGTCCTGCCTATAGATCTTCGTGCATTTAATATTCAGAAGACTCACAGGGGATGCTAAAGTGCCCTCAGCTCAGAAAATTAATAAAATATTATCTCATGAGTGAACTTCAAAAGCTTTGGCAGTTCCATTCATTCCACTTCAGATAAGCAGCCAAAATATTGCAATATCCTGCTAACTTGATGTGAAACATCCAGCTTTCCTTGGCCAGTAGCATTAAGCGGGAAATGTGTGAACAATCTTTATTATTAAATATTTAGCCATTTCATCTGCTCTGTTGTGCCTCCCTATGCATGGATCCAGTAATTCCTGCTTCTAAAGGTGGATCTAGGCCCAGATACTCAGCTAGGCTTTGATGAAACAGCCATCCTGAAGACACAAGATTTAAAGACTGCTTTTGACAAACCTTGAAGCTCTGTATTTAAGGTATGGCCTATCCAGAGATATCTCTCTTTGGGGCAGGAGGACCCCATTTGGCTGGTGGATAAAATGACCAAGTCTGCAAAAGAAGTGGCAAGAGGACACCATCTGAGGAGAGGATACTTTGGAGAGAGCCTACGCTTTGGTGGCTTTGTATTCCCAGCTGTCTCAGGAGCAGCTTGGACAGCCTTGGAGCTGGACTCTCCGTTATTTTATTCTCCCTTCACAGTTTTGTGGTTTTTTGTTTTGTTTTCCTCAGACACCTCTTGCCATAATATTACGAGTGATGCTAGAATGTAAGCTATTGGTACAGGCTGAACCTTTTGATTTTGAGCCATCAGGTGACCTTGCCCTCAGGCCAGTACATGCCAAATGTAGGGTTCATGCTCCACAGCATTGAGGCCTGGCACTTGCAGAAGATGCAGGTGGGGGGACTAATACTGAGATCCCAAATCCACCTGATGCTTGTGGGAGTCAACACATACTAAAGTTTCTCTCTTCCCTGCTGCAGTAGCAACTCACCCAACCATCAGTGGGATGACATCTCAACAGCCTACATGAAGGGTGTATATCAAAAATAGTGTGGCCAGCAGGACCAGGGCAGTGATTGTCCCCCTGTACTCGGCACTGATGAGGCCACAGCTTGAATCCTGTGCTCAGTTTTGGGCCACTCCAAGAAAGCCACTGGGGGGCTGGAGCATGTCCAGAGGATGGAAATGGAGCTGGTGAGGGGTCAGGAGCACAAGTCGGATGAGAAATGGCTGAGGGAGCTGGGGTTATTTAGCCTGGAGAAAAGGAGGCTCAGGGGGGACCTTATCACTCTCTACAACTGCCTGAAAGGAGGGTGAAGCCAGGTGGGGGTCAGTCTTTTCTCCAAGGCAACCAGCAACAGGACAAGAGGACATGGCCTCACACTGTGCCGGGGAGGTTCAGGCTGGACATCAGGAGGAATTTTTTCATGGAAAGCGTTGCTAAACATTGGAAGAGACTGCCCGGGAGGTGGTGTAATCACCATCCCTGGAGGTGTTCAAGAAACAGCTGGCACTTAGTGCCGTGGTCTAATTGGCAAGGTGGTGATCAAAGTTTGGTCTTGATGACCTCAGAGGTCTTTTCCAATATAAATGATTCTGTGATCCTGTGATGACCACTGAATGACAGTGTTACTCTGGTAGCATAATCCAGGACAGAGAGAACCTATATTCCTCACCTCCTCTACCTCCCGGATGCCACTTCCCAGCAAACATAACGGATAGCTACTTCTCTCCAGTTTCTGCTGGAAAAGAATACAGTCTTAAGCTGTGGTGAATACATTTACAGAAATTCCACTGTCCGTGACTGGATGCTGCTTGGAAATAGAGAGAGATCCATTTCTTGGCCACCAGTTCAACAAGAGGCAATTACAGCTGAGAACCAGCACAATCATAGGGCTGTTTGGTTATCCACATGGCATCAGTTGTCTCTGTTAGCCCAGATATTCACTTCACCCCAGCCCAAACTGACACTCTCATCAGTGTAGTCTACAGACAGAACAAAAATTAAATCCCTCCAGGATCTGATTCTCCTCTCATCTCTGCCTGCCACCGGTCCCTCCACACGAGGAAGGGAGCCCAGGGGAAGCTTTATTAGTCTGTCGATGAACTTAAAATGATAGCACTCGCAGGACTGTCAATCCAGCACAAGTAATGAGTTAAATACATATATATATGTTTTTATATTTAATTGCCAATTCATCAGTAATTCCTGACAGATGGAATCCTTGCATTTCAGGTCAACTTGACATCACCAGCACTCAAAGGTCCAAGTGAGCATTGCCAAATTTAATGAGCTGCAGTAACAATGTCTCCATATTATTGGACTAATTACTAGCTTCTGAAAAGAAAAGAAAAGAGGAGAAGGGGAGAGAGAAAAAGAAAATCCTCTAAACAGATGAAACTTTAATTAACAGCATTTTGAGACATCACTTATTATGGAGCAAATGCCACTTCAAAGTGAAAATAGCCTCTAGGTGGATAATAGATCTAATGAAAGGTGCAGCAGTCAATTTAGTACTAACTTGCTTCATATATATGGCTTTAAGTCTTCAGAATAACCAGACTTCACGGCAACAGCCAGCACATGATGCAAAGTCTCCAAGTCTCTGTTTTCACCAGCCATGGACCATCCAGAAGGGTTTGGCATGAGTGCAGCCTGCTGCAGGTAGATCCTGTCTATCAAATCCAACTGAAGCACACGGTCACTGCAGCTGGTGGCCAGTGAGGTGCAGGCCTGGCAACCTGAGCAACTTGTCTTGGATTTCCAATGCAATATTTTTACATTAAAAAAAATTATTGTATTCATTAAAAGTAGTGGCTACAGCCTTGGACTTATAGGTTGAATGTACATGTTTCCTTGAAGCCAGTGCAAAAGTTCCATGTTAAATTAGTGAAATTAATAATAGAATTCAGCCTCGAATGAAGCAAATGTAAAACTTATTTCTTCAAAACAATTTTCAGCAGCTTCTGTTCTTCTTTCTCATACATGCAAACACATTCACACACACACACTCTCATTCATTTACTTATCTAAACAGACATGGAAAAAAACCTAAAAATCCCAGCCTTCAAACCAGTCAAAATATTTTTCCTGTGAACTGAGCAGGAAGAAAAGGAAGAGGTTTGTTACTATTTCTGTTTTCAAATGCTGAGCATTGCTCAGATCTGCTGTGATGAGGGGCCGTGTCAAATTGGCTAGATCAGGTAACAGCAGGCTGGAAAAACCTTTCCTTATTCTGTAGAGACCTTCATGAATCTATTCATACCTTGCCCACTTCACTCACCACTGTAACCACCTTTATAAACCCCACTGATGGGAACTGCAACCACAGCAGCTCAGAGCAGGCTGTCACCTCCCTGCAATAAATTCCGATGATCCGGGAAGTGTAAATCACACCGTTTTGTGCTGGGAGAGCTCAGCTGATATAACAATATTTGCATGCATTTGGGTGCATTTCCCAGATTGGGACCTACAGAGTGGAATTCAGTGCTCACTGCCATCCTGTGCAATCTTGCAGGATTCACCCAGCCAACCGCTGCCTCCCAGGCAGGAGGCAGGGGATGATAAAACTTGGCATTGTCTGACTGTACAGAATGCACGCTTGCTGCAAATTGAGCTTGAATATTGCTGGGAGGCTGGGAAGGGGGGGAGGAGAGGCATCAGATTTGTTTAAGCATAAGGACATATCTCAATTTACTCCTTGGTTTTCTTCCCACTCCTACCCTGGTAGACCCATTATTTCCCACTTCAGAATTAGCACCTTTGCCAGCAGAACATAAAGGCAATGACTAAGGAAAGCTGCAGTCTCTGCCCTTGGAGCATTTTCTGCCCTTATGAAGGGACCTCAGTTGAAGCCATTTGGAAACAAAGCAGCAAGTGCTCTGCTGACAGTGTGTGGAAACATGGGGGGCCTCTGTGAATCAGTGTTTCCCAGGATGCTGCCAAGGCATAGGCTGGCAGGGTGAATGAATTCCACATCCTCATCCCCTGCTCTGCCGTGTTTTCCTGCTCACTTTCAGTGTTGCCTCTGGTGGCACTACTCGTATTGCCTTAGGGTAACTCTAGTCATGCATCACAGCTTCTTACCTTGTTTTTTTCCTTGCATAGCACTCTGTCCTTCCAAAGCAGCATGTATTATGTCCCAGCAAGAACCAAATCAGCAAAATTTCTACGTTTTGGTAGAGACCCAAGACCACACCTACAAACAGGCTATTTAGAATCCAGAAATTTAAAAGCCTAGTATGGAGAGTTCACTTTCACCTCTCCCACCTCCTCCCTCCAACAAAAACTTTTAAAAAAAAGAGGCAACAGCTAAGAAAGAGGCTGGTGGCTACATTTAGCTGGAACGGGATTTGAGATTTTGAGGGAAAACCCCTGGCTGCGAAGCACTTGGCTGATGCAATCTGAGGAAGAAATAGGCTTCTACCTATCAGAAGAGGGATCCTGACATGAGTGGGTATGCAGCAGCTTAGTTACTGAAAGGAGGATCACGGGACCTAGAAACAAGGTGTACAATAGGAGAATACACCACAAGGCCTGCCTGTGTTGCAGGGGGTGCCTCGTTGATGACATCTACACTGCTGAGCTTCACTTGGCTCACAGGGTACTGTGGCCCTCATGGTCATCCTCTGCCTCAGCCTCCAAAATAGTTCTTGAGTAGGTCCTAGTCCTTAAGCTACGATTTTCCACGTAACAACATAATGATTAAAGCCACCCTTTAGTAACATGTGACTTGACTCCAAGCTCAGCCCAAGCCTCTTGCCCAAGCCATGCCAGCCCAGATTTGACATATGAACCCAAGGTTTCTTCACTGCCTGGTGGTTTTCATGAGTGTTCATGCCAGTGCTCTTGTGTACATGGGAGCTGGTTCATCTTCCAGCCATGGCAATCTCTTCCAACACCCTCAGCTTGATTTTGCCCATGACTCTTAGGACACCCTGACCACGAGAATGGAAGCCTGCATGGCAGCCAGTGGGGTTCAAGTAGCTGGTGAGTTTCCAGGCTCATGGTTGCCATTCTTTGTTACTGGAAATACCCTAATTAGTTGATAATGCACTGCACTAATCTGACACCTAACCTCAGGTCTGTTGGCTTTTTCAAGGCTGTGTTTTTGAAAAAAAAAACACTGATTGCAGACTGCAAACACCTTTCCCAATGCAGCACTCCTTGCTCTGCTCACAGCTGAAGGCAGTGCATGAAGATTCTGCACAAGCTTTGCACAAGTGGGCTTGAATGGAGAGCAGGACACGGGGCTGGTATCTCCTACAGCTGTTCAGCCAGGCCAAGCAGGTGTATCTACGCCAGCCACTCCCTTTTCCTGACCAAGAGCTGGTGGAAAGTAGGGGGCCCTGGATGGGGAGATCTGTGGGGTGTCCTGGCAGTCCCTCAAAACAACCATGCAGAACCTCCACTACTGAGGCACCTTCTCCGCAAAGAAAGGAGGTCAAAACTCACCTGGTAGGAGCACCGAGCCAAGCAGGCAGATTATGCGTCTTAGCAGGCATAAGCAAAGGCACTGCCAAATAACCAGGCAGACTTTAAGCCCTAGGATAATTAAGAGTCCTGTACTGTAGAAATACCACAACTTGCAGCTTTCTTGTACTTTTTTCTACCCTGGCGACACTCAGATACAAACTCTTCACAGCACAGAAAAACAACACATGAACAGCCTTCTCTTAGTCTCACTCTTGATCCTTAAAAGCAAAAAAAAAAAAAAAAAAAAAAAAAAAAAAAAAAAAAAAAAAATTAAAATTCCTCCCCCTCACCAAAGAGTGAATGAGAGAGATCCCCAGTACAAAGTGTTTCTCCCAATCCTCTGGTATCCATGAGGCACAGTCCTGCCACAAGGGTATGAGGTTTAGCAGCTGTTTGCAAAGTTTCGCCCTGGACCATGGTTCATATTTCAAGCACCTCTCAGAGACCATGGGTCTGAGACATGGTTTTGAGTCTTGTCTAGTTAGCTTTTAAGTCTGACTTGCTATGAAGAAGGGTGACAGAAAAGATGGATCAAACAGATGACCTTGACAAAGGAGGTGCCTGCACCTTGGTTTACTTCAAATCCTTGAAAGCCTGTTATTGAATGTAAAGAAACTGACTAAAACCCCCCAAAAAACCCAGTAATAAAAAGCAGCTAATGTATCCAATTTTTCTGGCCAAAAATTAAGGCATTGGAAGGCAGGCTTTTTAATGGCTATCATTCCTCCTGTGTTATTTGAAGATCCCCTTGTAAACGGGAATCCTGGGTCTGTTTTGCCATCTGTTCCCTCCACTCCTGCCTAGGAATCCTGAAAGGGTATTTATTGTATATGCAGGTTCAGTGAGGCCCACTTACTATAAACAAATACTGCATGAAATATGGTGGGGCCAGCTTTTTCTACAGTGCCTGTATTTATGAGGAAACAGTATAAAAACAAATATGTAATCTGGAAATAAACCTGTTAAATGAATAAAAAGTCCTATGGAGCAAAACATAATGATTAGCAGAGCCAGTCAGGGAAAGACCCTGTTAAGGGAACACATCTGCTGTCATCCAGTTTGCTTTTCCCCCCTGATAAAAATCCATTTAGAAGCAGCCATCAGAAAACTGTGGGGGAAGCGACGGCAAGAAGGAGGAGATGATCCAACCTAAAAGCTGCAAAGCCGACCATGGCACTTTTGCTGGTTCTTGAAATGCCTCTTGAGTCCTGCACCCTGCTGTCCACCAAATATAATCTATGTTATTTACAGCATGTACTTGGTACAGATTACAGTCACTTGGCTGAAGGGGGAGAAAAAAGGAACAAGAAGTAATAATAAAATGGGAAAAAAAAGAGCAGGAAAGCAATTGAAGGCCAGCATGGTGTGCTGAACAGAGATTCAAATAAGGAACTTGCAGTGCAACATGTTTGTGCACACATGCATAGAAAATCATATTTTGCTTTTGACCAATTGCACAAAGCGAAAACACGGGTTATGCAGAAGAGCAGCACAAAATAAACCTGCTGTGGAAATGTAACTCAATCATGACCTCTGATTGCCAGCTTCTCCTATGTACAGCATCACTGACTCAGATGCAGGAAGTGCTATTCTAGCTACCTGTTCCTACTCACTCTGTATTTACAGACCTCAAGTAAAATCACAACCTGCTTTGCACCCACTTCACCCCACCCACGCAGCCAAAGCCAGCTACAGATGGGCAAGGAGTTGCACTTGTTGTCACGCTCTTTCCCCATGGTTTACATTTGCTCCAAGATGTTCTGGGTATTTCCCATCTCAGTTTCTGCTTTCCACTGTGGGTTGCCTGACCCTCCCCATGGAACCAGTTATTAATACTCCAGTCTCTACTGACAACGCAAACAAAGCAGGTACAAGCTGATGCAACTCTGGAAAGTGCTGTACCAAACACTGATGCAACCCCCCGGAGAGCTGCGATTACTCCCCCGCAGTGTGTGGGGTGAGGATGCCCTGCTTGCTCTCGTCTTGACTCTCTCTTTCGCCTTTGCCTGCCAGCACAAAACCTGACGTCGCTCCGTAACTCATGTCTTCCCAGTCTGTGGCTTGGAAGAGCTCTGGTTGTGCCCTCTTGCCAACTGTTCCCAGGTGAAAGCATTTCAGACAATGTGCTTTTCCTTCGTCACGCGTGTGACTTCACGGCCAAACTGAAGTGCATTGCCTTGCTCCTGTTTTTAGCATTGGGGTCGTTTTGCCTCTTGCCCATCAATCAAAGTAAAGCCATAAAACCTTCAACCTCATAGCAAGGAAGGCAACGCCTGAGCGTTGACTGGAGAGACGAGTAGCAGATGATGGGCCTGTGGCCTCCCTTCCCCATCCAAGCATAGAATAAGGTGTCACGAAGCATAATTTGAGTACTAATTGGCAAAACAGGCATAATAATTTGCTTGAACATGCACTATGATGCTGATGTATTGTTTGCAAATTATTAACCAGCATTGACTTGCTGTCTTCAGTGTATGTGAGCTATGCCTAAAAGCTTAATGCATTTATATCACTGCAGTTACTACTACTGCTCACTGACACACTTTAGTATTTTTATTGCTTTTTCATAGCTGACATGATTCTGATGGTATGTAATTAAATATTTTACAAAGATAGGGTCTGATCCGACAACCTTTATGCACATGAATAACCTCATTATATTCAATGCCTCTACTCATGTACCCAAAGCAGTCAAGGCTGGGTTCCTAGTGCTACAAAAATAATTTTTTCCCCCTTCTGTATTCCTCTTTTAGGATTTTGGTGGAATTAATAATGGGGGGAAAAAAAAGACCCTTAAAACTCCTTCACATTTATTTTGTGCATTGAAACCTTCACACAGGATTTAAAGAAACTACTAGAACACCATTGTGGCAGTTGTGCTTGGCCAGGGATGGAAAGAAATAAGAGTTTTTGTTTTGTCAGAGACTGAAAGACATACTGCTTTTTTGCCAGCCTGTATCTCAGTGTGCTTTCTTGAGACTGATTACGAGTTAGAAGGGGGAACTTTTTCTCAAGTATTCACTACTCGCTATAAAATGTGGTATATTTCAGGCATGAGGGGGATTGCCCAAATTATTTTTTTTTATATTACCTGCAAAACATGTCCCAGTCACATGCTTCCTTCAAACTGATACACATGTAAAATGCTCATGCACCAGTATCTTACAGGCTGGAAATGTCCTGCTCCCCACTGACACATTTACATGTTCACGGGGACGTTTTGCTTGGCTCCAGGAAGAAGCAAATCTGACCCAAAGCTAGACTGGGAGCTGAAGACCTTACTCAGTCGTAAAACCAGCTTTTCAAGTTTGGATTCAGATCTTCAGCCTACAGGCAGACTTGTCCCAGCTGCATTGTCATCCTGGCACCTAGTGCAACACATTGCTACTCATCCAGAATAGCAAAAACAGTCAGGCAGGAGGAAGAAGGCACCGGTGGATCTTGGGATTTGAAGGCTTGGATTCATTTAAGAGAGACATAAATAAAATATTGCAACCATAACCAAAGCACAGGCAAAAAGAGAGGGCATCTGGGCCACTGTGAATCCCAGATAAAACACAACCCTTAACAAAACTTGGCACTTTGCAATGCCTCTGCAGCTGAATGAAGGTATTTTTCTGGTTTTCCCACAGCAGGGAATGCAGGAAGGCTCTGAACTCAGCCAGCAAGACTCTCTGGTCATTTTATGCACACACCCTTACTTTACTACTTCACGGACCCCTGAAAAAGCCTCTCTCCCATCTTTGGGCAAAAAGGAAATCAAGTACAAGTTTCTGAAAACAAACAGGCCCTTTAAATTAAAGTCTACAAAATTATTAGCCTTGTATGAGAGCCAATATGTTTCATAGTTACACCTAATCTGTGACTGGGAGGGATTAACCCCAACCACAGCCTAGCCAAGGCAGGAGAAGGACAGCCAACCTGGCTTTTGGGAAGCTCTGCTGGATGAGCAACTTTGAGCATCACTGAATTGCAAGCCATGACAGGAGGTGAAACCTTTTTGGCACACAAACTGCAGGAGAGCTTTGGTGTCTGGACAGGAGTACAAAGACATTTACCAGTCCTGTTTCCACAGCAGGGATCACACCGCAGGCGAATCCCATCACAAGTCCAACCTAAAGTTGAACTCCAGTCATGGCAATGGTCACAAATGTGTTTTGAGACTCAAACTGAAAGGAAAAGGACAAAAAGTTGCTTATAAATGATCTGATGCAGCAGTCCCAGCCTGCCAGCTGTACAGTAAGGGAGCATTACCCTGCCCATCAGTTAAGCCCAGAAGGGGGATGTTCCTTTTGAAATTCATCATCCTTCGACAGCTGGGCTCTCTTCCTCCACCATCAACTGTTTTTCCAGGATCTGTTTGGAAAAATCAAGCCTACCACTCTGCTTCTAGCTTGCCCATCTCTATATTTTGGTTGATGTGGGAAAGCAAGGAGGTCAGACCTGCACCTCCTCTCCTTCCCTCCCTTCTGGACAGAGTGCAAGTTTGGGTTTCAAGTTTGCTTCCCTTGGACTGACATGCTCTTCCAAGCTGCCATCAGGGACCAAATCAAGAACACTGAAATGGCAGGAGAAAGCTGATCCCACACGACACATGGGGGAAAGGCAACACACACCAAGGCCTCCAGAAAACAGACTCCTTCCTGGCTTTCCAGCTATGTGCACATTTATGAGGTTTGAGTAAAATTCAGCTGAAGCATGCAGGCCAACGACTTCTTGTCCAAAATTAACTCAGTTGCTGGACTTTTGTCCATTTAAGAGTCACCTGATCATTCTCTGCGAAGGTTAAGCCCTCTCAGCATCTGAAATGCCTCAAGTAGCATTAACCCTTCTGATGGCACTGCAATATTGAGTGAACTTTTCAAAAAACTTTTTAAAGCATGATAAAAACACACAGATCAAGACAGTCCAGTGACCCCAGCACATGGTTGGGTTACTGCCCTTTGACTAGTCAGGAATGGCACTTAAGAGAAGCGGAAGTGGGCAGTTAATGATACACAAGGTTTATTTGCCCATGTGCATCTATGAACATGAACATATGGATTTCTTTTTTATTTTCTTTCTTGACCCCAGAGAAGGGGCATCAGACTTGAAAGTTCCCACCTGGTTTTTGTGATTATTTCTCCATCTAGGGATTAAACAACATCCAAACCCATGTGCGTGTATTTTTCTGTTGCACATAGGCAGCACAGACAGTTGCAAAGCAAGGAGATGGGTGTGTGAAAGAGGATTTCTAGTGACCCAGGGGAAAAGAAATAAAGGGATGAGTCTGGACCTGCCAAACAGCTGGTTAAACTTCAGAGCTCAGTTTAAGACTGTTCCGAGGCTTGTCTACCCACAGCAGAAAAAGCACTTTCTCCTCTGCCTGCCTTTGTTTTTGCACAGTTCCCCCAACACCACAGGCCATAAGCTGCTCCACGCAGCAAGATCAAGACTTGTCTCCTCACATGAGTGAAAAAACCAGCATCTTTATAAACACTGGCTTTGGAGAGAGGTACAGGGGCCTGGTCAGACAAGTGCTCAAATGCTTTTAATGTTACCACTCCTTTTTTTCAGCTGTTGCTGGCTACTCCCATCCCCCTGGGCCTGTACACACTGCTAACCCATTGCGGTGCAACCTGCAGTGGGGCTGTTGAGCCCATCTCGGCACGGCGCCAACCCACCACTGCCTTCACCTTGGCTGGGATCCTGAGAAGAGGCTGCAATACCTATTAATCATAAACCCTGTTGATTAAATCCATCTAGCTATTTCACTCAGCTACAAGCAGGGGTGAGGGCTGTCCTGCATGTGGCTCTGTCCTGTGGTCCAGCTGCCTGGCCATGAACATGAAGCCGAGGAAAGAACTGGGTCTTCATCTATGTTTAATTTGCTGCTGGTCATGGGATTTCCACCTGCATGTCGCCGTGGTCTGACATTGCCAAGTGTGAGATTTTTCAGGATGACAGAAGAAGCTGAAAACTTCCACCAAGCCCTGAACAAGCCTGTTAAAACCTTCACTGAACATAGGCAGGGGTGACTAAGGGAGGACGGACCCTGTTCCTGTGCTGCAGACACCTTGCTTCAAGCCCTGGGAAAAGGGTATGTCAGGATCTCAAGCACAAGTCCAGAGCTGTTTAGAAATTGAAAACCAAAGCTCCCTTGAACATCTTTGTTTCTATTCTTAACCACAATTTAATTTGCATTGATGTTTCCTGACCAATTCTCTCCTCAAAATAATTGATGGGGAAAAGATCGAGAGATGTAATTAAAAGAGAAACAAACAGAAAACAAAGGGAAGAGGGTAAATGGGCATGTGACTTCGGGTCAGGCAAGGAAGAGGAGCAGGTGGTGGAACTGATGAGGGAGATTTAATGAACTGCAATTGACTTCAAATAACAAAGGAGGAGGAACCTAATCCTACCGTTGGATCTGTACACATATGGACTTATCATAACAAATGGTAATCAATCCATCAACCTTAAATTAAAGTGGGCAGGAAGGAAGGGATGGAATTTATTCTCTCCTTCCCATCCCTCCCCCCCACCAAACTAAATCTGTTTGCATGTGTCCATGTCTTTGTTGTCAGAACTAATGTCTGTCATCTACCCATTCTCAACCAAAGTAATCACCTTCCCATGCTTCACTATGCCACTGTGGGCAGGCCCCTTTAGAAGCTTCCCCAGGAATTCAGGATCCTGGTTACCCTGCTTCTGCAGTGTATTTCACTTGACACTGATCAAGGTTCAGCAGCCTCAGAAATATGCTTGTAGGACTCTGAGTGTAAATGCTCGCTGAGCTTTAATCAAATGCACATCACAGGGAGTCCTGCGTGACAGAAAGCAGAACCACCAGTCCTCAGACCTGCCAAGAAGAGCCTCATCTGCAATATAAGCATTTTTCCTCTTTTGTATCATTTTGGCCCTTGCTTTCTCATTCTAGAACAAGCTGCAGAAATATTCTGGGGTTTATATGTTATCTCCTTGTTTCAAGCTGAAGGCAAGTTCACTAGGTTTTCTAAATATATACCCAGGTTTTATGAATCCTCATTAAGTTTTCTAGGATAAAGTTTCTATTTTAAGGTCTGGATCATCCAAAGAGAGCTGCACAGTTGAACACCCCTTTCCCACACATTCAGGCAAGTATGTCTGTACACATGGTTTTCTTTGCAGGATTTGACCTGCATTTGGCCTGGCAGGAAGTTTCTCCCAAATAAAATGCTTCTAACCTGGTGTTTCCATGGACAGCAACTAGTATGTATTTCTCCTTGAGCCATAGGCAGCAAATGCATAAGCAATTCATGAAGATCACCATTGATACATGTTTAAAAGAGTGAAAGTTTGTTATTTACAGGGTAATATCAGGAGCCAGGAAATATAGTTTTCTGTTCTTGCCATAATCTTACTATGTAATTTCCCAGCATGTTTCATACTTCAGTATATTCCAAGTATTCCAGAAGGACACTGCCAGTTGAGCTGAGAGGTGGCAGAGAGGAGGTGCTCAGACATGCAGAGTGGGACTTATATGGAGTTGCAGTGTGGAACAAGGGCTGGGTGCCCAGGAGAATCTGGAGCTGGCAGAGGGAATGTGTGGAGCACTTCATTTCCAGAGGCATTTCCACCACAGCTACTATTTGAACAAAGCATTTGTCAATTCAAATAATTCAATCAGATCTCCCAAGGAAAGGACAGGGCAGGCACAGATGGACAAGGACACGATGTTGAGCCCTGACACATCAAAACAGGAAAGGGGAAAGAGGCAAGAAAACAGAAATTTGTAAAATAGTCACCAAAGCTAAATTCTTCTCCCTATTTACAGCTCTGCAAGAGGAGCAGGAAGGACACAACGCAAGCACCACTTTAACTGTAATCTTTCCCATTTCCCTGCTGGCTCAGGTCCTCTTAACCTGCACATTGATGCCTGATGTTCCAGCTTCACAGCAGCTGAGCAGCCCCCACCAGAAGCACCACTGGGGTTGCCCAAGCAGAGAGGAGCGTCCCTCATCCACTGCATGCCAGCAAGCACTCAGCTCTCTCGGTGAGGACGTCCTAGCCTGAGCAGGTCCCCCATTCCTGGGCTATTCCTACCTGGCCATCAGGAGAGGGACTTGGCCTGTTGGGTGGGAGTTGAGGGAATTTGGGATACTGCAGGCACACACTAAGGAAGCACAGTCAAACACTCAGCAAGTGCTAGACCACAACACTTGTATCTGGACGATCTAGCTTCTGCAGGGTTGTCCATCATTGTTTTTGTTGTCTCAGACTTGGGGACAGGGAATACCAATGACAGAGAGCACCTGCTGTCTCCACAGAATCGCANCTGTACACATGGTTTTCTTTGCAGGATTTGACCTGCATTTGGCCTGGCAGGAAGTTTCTCCCAAATAAAATGCTTCTAACCTGGTGTTTCCATGGACAGCAACTAGTATGTATTTCTCCTTGAGCCATAGGCAGCAAATGCATAAGCAATTCATGAAGATCACCATTGATACATGTTTAAAAGAGTGAAAGTTTGTTATTTACAGGGTAATATCAGGAGCCAGGAAATATAGTTTTCTGTTCTTGCCATAATCTTACTATGTAATTTCCCAGCATGTTTCATACTTCAGTATATTCCAAGTATTCCAGAAGGACACTGCCAGTTGAGCTGAGAGGTGGCAGAGAGGAGGTGCTCAGACATGCAGAGTGGGACTTATATGGAGTTGCAGTGTGGAACAAGGGCTGGGTGCCCAGGAGAATCTGGAGCTGGCAGAGGGAATGTGTGGAGCACTTCATTTCCAGAGGCATTTCCACCACAGCTACTATTTGAACAAAGCATTTGTCAATTCAAATAATTCAATCAGATCTCCCAAGGAAAGGACAGGGCAGGCACAGATGGACAAGGACACGATGTTGAGCCCTGACACATCAAAACAGGAAAGGGGAAAGAGGCAAGAAAACAGAAATTTGTAAAATAGTCACCAAAGCTAAATTCTTCTCCCTATTTACAGCTCTGCAAGAGGAGCAGGAAGGACACAACGCAAGCACCACTTTAACTGTAATCTTTCCCATTTCCCTGCTGGCTCAGGTCCTCTTAACCTGCACATTGATGCCTGATGTTCCAGCTTCACAGCAGCTGAGCAGCCCCCACCAGAAGCACCACTGGGGTTGCCCAAGCAGAGAGGAGCGTCCCTCATCCACTGCATGCCAGCAAGCACTCAGCTCTCTCGGTGAGGACGTCCTAGCCTGAGCAGGTCCCCCATTCCTGGGCTATTCCTACCTGGCCATCAGGAGAGGGACTTGGCCTGTTGGGTGGGAGTTGAGGGAATTTGGGATACTGCAGGCACACACTAAGGAAGCACAGTCAAACACTCAGCAAGTGCTAGACCACAACACTTGTATCTGGACGATCTAGCTTCTGCAGGGTTGTCCATCATTGTTTTTGTTGTCTCAGACTTGGGGACAGGGAATACCAATGACAGAGAGCACCTGCTGTCTCCACAGAATCGCAGAATAAGCTGAGTTGGAAGGATCACAAGGGTCATGGAGCCAAACTCCCGGTCCTACATAGCACCATCCCCAAGAGTCACACCATGCGCTCGAGAGTAGTGTCCAAATGCTTCTTTAACTCTATCAGGCATCTTGTCTTTGTGTCAGGAATAACTCGAGCATGTTGCTGCCAAGCAGCAGGATCATCTGCCATCTTGTTGATGTTTTTTTGACTGAATTGAACACCTTTTATGTGTAAACCACCTTCTCTTTTTGTGTACTTCTATTGCTAATGTTGCTGTTGCTGTGCATTTCTTATTCCATTGCTGTTTGCTTTCAGTAAATTGTTACCTCAAACCATAGTCTGCCTTTGTCCCTCTCTCACTGGAGGAAGGGAGGAGGAAGGGGGAGTGACTTATTTGGGATTTAATACTCAGCTGTTTTTTTAAACCACCACCCATGTCCTAAATGACTCTGCACCCGGAGCATGGATTTGCACTGCATGGGTGTGTTCACTGCTCTTCAGGTGCCATCTGGGCTGACAGAGAGCTGATATGGCACACCCCATAACCCCCTCCAGCAGAGCATGACGAGGGCTGTCTGCCCCACACTGCAGCCTGCTGTGTTCCGATCTCATTTTGCTTCCACCAAAGAGGACAGATCCCCTCAGCCCACTGAAATGTGACCACACAGCATCTCAAGAAGTATCACTTATCACCACCGCCTCTCAAGAAGACAGACATTTTCCAACAAGAGCACAGCACAGCATCACTCCCCTGCTTCCACAGGAACAAACACCAGGGTTCCTGGAGGAGCCATGAGACACATCTCCCCATGCACACATTAGTAAGCCACCACCTCACCACCCTCTGCTTTCTTCTGTTGGCGACCACAATTTTTCTCAGACTTTTTGCTAAAGGTCTTCTTCTCTTGCTTATTGTTCGACAAGAGCAAAGTGTGTCAATGGCAAAGGAGGAGGGAGGAGGTCAAAGTGAAGCTTGGTGGTGCACAATTTCCCTCTCAGTCTGGCGGTTTGGGGATCTCTCTCATCTTCTTTTCACCTACAAAAACCTGGCTGCTCGCCATAGCATAATATAGCAATGGGGGGAAGAGAGGAAGAAGGCTTAACTTCTATTTATTTTAGTGCAATCATTAGGATTATGTCAGGGGAAAAAAGCATTAATACATAATCTTTTCCCTGTGCTATACAACACTGGCTGCTTTTAATTTAGAATTAAATTGAAACACTCACTCAGAACAGCTTTGAACAGCAGCCAAGGCCTTCTCTTGCATTGTGTGAGCAGCTGGGTAGCCTTTCCACTTTCCTTTTTTGGTCCACAGTGCCCTTTTTTGAGACCTGTGCTGAGGGTTCGTCACTGAAGATATTTGTCATCCTTCCTCAAGTGCCAAGGGTCCCCTTGGCTTGGAGCTGGGACACCAGCCACAGGCAGAGCGGGAGGCCCAAAGCATGTGAGTGAAGCCCCCAGGAGACCAAACTTCAGCAAATAAAGCTGCACAGCTACAAGTATTTCACAAATTAAAGCAAGAAGGGACATATCAAAAAGCACACCGAAAAGCACATTTTTTAGAAATGGTAAGTAGCAGTGATTTGTGTTTTTTTCTCAACAGCACACATTGTTTTGTATGCCTTGTCACACACGATGGGGCAAGTTCACACAAGGAGGTTTGGAGGTACAAACAGGACAGACAAGGCTGGGTGGGGTAAAGCCAAATTTAGTTAAGTGAACTGGTCATCCTGTTTTGCCCATACAATAAGCCTGCTCCAGACGGTTCTCACCAAGCTGATGAGAAATGTGCCCTGGTTCATTCTCTGTTCATTTTAATCTATATAAATACTAGGTTTTGTCAGGCTAAAGAATCCAGTGCAGACTCAAGCGCTTTCCTTAATTATTGGTATTCACAGAAAGAAAGAGTAAGTTTAAAGGCGGGGG
>VZTE01004907.1:1185721-1262075 GCA_013397775.1 Eulacestoma nigropectus | reverse complement strand
GTGCAAAGGCCACTCACAAAAACAGAAGCAGTTCAACACTGAAAGGCTAAGAAATTGCTTATTCTCTTTGTCAGCTGCTCATACAAGCAGGGTAAAGACTACTTGGAAGGAAAGAGAGAGGGTAAAAAGAAGGGTTAATGAGAGAAAGAAAGAAAGAAAGAAAGAGAAAGAAAGAAAGAAAGAAAGAAAGAAAGAAAGAAAGAAAGAAAGAAAGAAAGGAAGGAAGAAAGAAAGAAAGAAATTAAGTACATGAGCCTGCAGGTTCGCAGGAGACTCTGGAAGATATATTGACCTTAAAATATATAGATTAAAAAAAAAAGCAGAAACAAAACTACATCCCCTGACAGAGCAGGAATGAGCAGCACCAGCAGGCTGGAGACTGGGGGAAATTTTAACAGTCTACCACTACAGTTGAATGGTGAGGGGAACAATGCCAGCTGAAAGCACAGCATTCCTGTCCTTGCGCCCCCGCAGAAAGGGGCTGTACAGGTCTTTCTGTTTGCTCTCTCTAATTACACGTTCTTGTGTATGGCAATTCATGGCCAGTTCTGAGAATGTCCTCATTCCTTGTCAGAAGGATGATCTGTATACCACACCTAGAGAATCAACATATTGGGGAAAAAGTTATGGTAAAAAAAAGGAAAGCAAGCTTCTCTGATGAGGAGCCCAGAATTTTCAGGGTTACTGTTATGTCTTGGGTTCTTAACTGGATTTTATTTCTTTCACCCTTTCCCTTTCAAAATAAGGCATCAGATGCAAAGGAAACTAGAATTTCCTTTTGTAATACCCCTTCATTAATCCCTAGATCTCTCTCAAGTACTGCATAAATTTCATCCTCTCTTCCTGGAGCTCACAGAGGTTGTTTAACACCTGGTGCATCTTATTTTCCAAGAACGATGGTTGTGTTTGTTTTAACCCGGCCTGGGATGATGTGCAAACCAGCCATGACTGTTAGATGCTGAGTGTTCCCAGAACCAGATGGTCAAACCTTCTTCTTTTAAGACAGCTGACTCAAAGCTATAAAAGAAAACACCAAAAATTAATCATCAACAACAACATCAAAAAACACCCTGTGGTGGGGAATAAAATATTTCAATGTTGGCACTGTGAGACAGAAAAAAACTCAGAGGAAAGAGAGTGTTTGATTTCCAAACCCGGAAAGTTAAGCGTGAAAGGGAGGGAACTCGCTCATCAGGAAGTTTCCACCAGTGGAAGGTAACAGGAGGAATTCCCTAGCTGAAATATGACATATGTTCATACCTCTGCTACCCAGAAGGAGTAAAAACCCCCTGTGGCTGTTCTGACTGCCCTGCCAAATGAATGGTGAGTTAAGAGTACTAATAAAGCACAGAGATGCGAGCTGCCACTGCCTGCACCTGCAGGTTCTCTGGTAGCCACTTCTGGCTTCACAGTTTGCAGCCGAACGCAAAGCACTTCATTTTAGCACCGTGAATAGTCTCTGGCCCTCCTCGTGGTTCTCTTCTCCTTCCTAGGCCTCTTCCATTCACAGCTAGTCCTGATTTAATTGGGCTGCTTTGCTCTAAGCCACTGAGGGGGCGTTGCTGGCACACTCTGCACCGTTTGCACAACCAAACTTGCCTATGGCGGGTGTGAGGCAGTGCAGGGTTTCTGTTCATAAAGCTGCTCCAGCCTAACTCAACTAAGAAATTCTACCCTGAAGGTTAAATCAGTCCAACACCAGGTTTCAGGCAATCCTGTTTGTGTACAGCCAACAGGTTTGTTCTGGTCTAATAGAACCAGCTCCTCCCCTCCTTGACTGGGGGAAAAAAAAATAAGAAAAAAAAAATCAACGTACATTTTCACGCTGCTGTAACTAAAACGAAAAATAATTTTAAAAAAATATCCACATCAGGTTATGGGCAGAAACTAACAAGATGACAGGATGCTACAAAACAGCTTGTGAAATTCCCACACAAAGGTGTAAATGTAGAGCACATAGAATGTTAAGGAATTGGAAGGGACCTTAAAGGTCGTCTAGTCCCAACCCCCCAGCCACGGACAGGAACACCTCCCACTAGAACAGGATGCTTAAGGCCTTAGCCAACCTGGCCTTGAACACTGCCAGGGCTGGGGCATCCACAAACTCGCTGGGCAACCTGTTCCATTGTCTCACTATCCTCACAGTAAAGAACTTCTTTCCAATCTCTGACATAAATTTCCCCTCTTTCAATTTGTACCCATTAGTCCTTGTCCTATCACTACATTTCCTAATGAAGAGTCCCTCTCTGGCTTCCCTGTAGGCCCCTTCAGATACTGGAAGCTTGTTATGGGGTCTCCACAAAACCTTCTCTTCTCCAGACTGCAGAGCCCCAACATTCTCAGCCTGTCTTTTTACAGCAGTTGCTGCATGCAGGTTCTCATCCTGGTAGACATGATGTAGCTTTTCCTTCTTCCACTGTCTCTCACCTCTCTAGAGGAGAACAGACACGCAAACTGCCTAAGGACCCTGAAAAAACAATCAGTTTCTTGTTAGCCATCATAAGAAATAAAGAGCCATGCAAAAAATAAGAGATGCCTGAACGCTTTTCACCAACTACTTTTCCTTAACTTTACTACTAATATTCTGTAAGAAGTATGTGATACTGACATGAAAAGACTTTGTGAACGTTTCAAGCAAGACAGAAAGCCCATTTCAAACATCACAAGGAGAGAAGGGGCTTCAGCTTTTGTCAGAGTTTCTCATGCAATTTTCTACAGTTCTTAAAAATGGTAAAGTCACAGTTAAAGGATATGTGCTCTGTAAAATGATAGGATCATTTAGGTCGGACAAAACTTCTAAGATCAAATCCAACTATTAACTCAAAACTGCCAAATCCACCATTAAACCATGTCCTTAAGAGCCACATCAACATGTCTTCTAAATTTCTCCAGGGTTGATGGCTCCACTACATCTCTGGGCAGCCTGTTCTTCCACTCCTGTGTCTGTACTATTGCAAATTTAATCCAAACATAGTACTAGATTTGACAGAAAAGATTGCTTACAAGGCTGTTTATACTTGAGTTAAAATCAGGTTTCAAACTAAGTTGAACTACAAAGATTAAATGCACAGCCAAGGTCTCAGGGCCTTATGGCACTACGTTGTAGGAGACTTTCCAGTCACATCAAACAGTTTTGTGTAAGGCTGTTAAGACTCACTGCTGCTCACGGTTATAGGGCACTACAGATAGAAAACCTGAGTTCTGCACCTCCTTCTGCAAGTAAGCATTTACAGATGGTCACAGCAGAAATAATTTCATACCTTCATGAAGTATCTCAAGGGGCATTGTCATTGAAAAACATGTCCCCCAGTGCACGTCAGGTAAATAACGCAACACAAAAAGTTTAGTAGACCATGCTGCTGAATATGTAATGTCTGCTCTGGACTGGGCATGTTCTTGATGTTGGCAAATTCCCCTGGATAACAGGACTACAAGATTCTTGCTACCTCTAGACACTGACATAACATAGATATTTAATGCCACGTGCCTGGTACAGACAGCACTCATTCCTCAATGTCCCATATGCTGAAAAATATTTTCTGTGCTAATTCACAAGGACGGCTGTTAATCCGCCATCCCTTACAAACCTCAGCAAAATCCACTTAGCTTTGAGTCAGGCATACTTCAGAAAGCGTTTGTCCTTTCTGCACTGGGATTGAGAGAGACGTACAAGGGAAGGGGTGACAGAAATACTGGAAGTCTAGCAGGGCTTGGGTAAAACCTCAGAAATCCTGTAAGGATGTGAAAGAAGCCACAAGCCCTGCACTAAGGAGAGCGACTGGTAATTAAAACCTTGATACAGCAAGTCATTTGAGTTTATTTAAATAGGTACTTAAAGATAAATGCAAAGCATTTTGCTCAAACATTTTGAGGAATATGATCCTTAAGGAAGATTAACAAGTCTTTAATAACACTTGTGTTATGAAATGTCATTATAATCAAGCAGTAAATCAATAGTACAGTAGCAAGTGCTGCGGATCACAAGGGCTGTGATTTGTGGAACAAAAGAAAGGGCAACCTCCTCATCTTCTGTGACAGTGATACATGTTATATATACCTGCACCTTTCAAACAGTGACATTTTTGGTATCTCTAGTCACCCATGAGGCCATCTGTCTGCATGGGAAGGGGTAGCAATTTTTTGCTTTGAATTACACAACCTTCCAAGCAGGTTAAATGCAGGACCCATCTCTGCCAAAGGCTGCCTACACCAGTGCGGTCTCTTGCTTCACATTACAGCTCCCCTGGCCTCCTCCCTGTGCAGCAACAGTGGTCAGACCTGGCTCAAGGCTGCTTGGAGTGCTCAGGGGGCAGATGAGTCACAGATGCTCCCCCAGCTCAGAGCTGCAAGGGGCCAGCTGTGCCCATATCAAAGAGCCAGAGGGAGGATGCCCAGCCAGGGCCAGTGGAGGGGTGTGAGGGCAGAAATACAGGAGCAGAGATTTAGCCTAAACTGGAGCTGTCAGAGCTACATCCTGGTGAGTGAGATAATACATGCATTTCCCCTGCCTGGCCCAGACTGAATTAGCACATCTGGGGCCCACATTTACTGCCACTTTGGAGCACCTCTGCCATTAACACTAAAAACACGTCCTGGAGGACATCAGGGCTTGAGATGAAGGAGGTGAGAGGGGAAATAAGACACCTTGCCTCCCCCTTCACCTTGTTCCTCCCTCCACCCACATGGCTCCGAAACACTTTGCAACTTGAATGCTGTCAATCTCCGCATGGGAGAAATGTATTTATAGAAACCCCATTGCTGTGGCTCAACACTTTTATGGGACCAGATGTCAGAGGACACGAAGTTGATAAAGTAAAGCACAGTCCAAGAAAAAGGGTCAAAATTATCTGCTGCTAGCAGTGAGAATTACTGCTTCCCCAACTTCCATGGAGCAGTGCCAGTTTACCTCAGTGAGAAGTGGGGTTGGCAAGCAGGTACAGATGTGAATAACTAGGCTGAGTAGGCTATCTGACCAAGAAGACATCTGCCTTTCACAGGAGAGATTTTTCTAGAAAGGGTTAATGCCTTCTCCTTTGAATTACTGCATGTCAGCTGCAGATGACATCAGATTTTCGGCCATACTGTTTTGTATCAGCATACACGAAGCACCCACGGAAGACCAAGCACTGCTTGAGAATGTAATCAGGGCAACAGTCAACATTATCACAATAAATAACATCATTAAGAGATTTCTTGATCTTATGGTTGTGTTTAAAAATAGGGATATCTTCAAAATATCGGGGTATATGCAGATGGAGCAAAAGCACCAAGGGCTCAGGCACCTGTCTGGTAATCAACCCACAAGGAACACACAGATCTCAGGTACACATGTGAAACTCACCTGCTTTCTACTAAAGCCAGCAGCTCAGGAAGATGCCAGGGTATGTAACCAAAGGATCCATATAGCTATATTTCGGCACTATGCAGCAAAGCCAAGGAGAAGTACGTTAATTAAAATCTGTGTGTCGTTTCCATTGCCTCTGCATGTCTACAAGACTGTTTATTCTCACCATCTGAAAGAGATTCTCACCATCTGAAAGAGATATTAATTGCTGCTCTTGGTTTGTGAGAATAAACACTACAAGAGATCAAGTTCCGCAGTGAAGCCTTCTCAGTTTTGCTTTTAAACCCCAATGGAACAGCTTGAAAGGGCTGCTTTTATCTGCACAGCAATTGGCTTAGGATGCAAGCCTAGGGTGAAGTCCATTACCAGTTGTCCACCAAAATTTTGTTGACAAAGACTACATCAGCATTTGCTGCCTGTTTCTATCAGTCACAGCTCAACATAGTAGAAACATTTTGTCCATAGATGAGGTTTAGGCTATTTGCTTCAAATAATCCCATTTCTTCATCGCTTGTGCCAGTACTGTGGTAGTTGAAGCGATTAGGAGCAGGTTGGATCCCAAAACAAGATCTTGCACACAAGCTGGAGAGACAGTATGGAGAGAATGCTATGTTAGCTCATCAGTATTTCAACACTGCTGCAGCATCAATGCTGACATGAGGCCTAACAAAGATTGTGCTGCTGCACAGCTCATGGTGCATCTTGGAGATTGCTTATTTCCTGCCAGCATAACACCTTGTAGTAACAGAGAGCACACAGTTTGGTGGCAATTCCTACCCCCATACCAGAGATCACTGGGTGGTGCAGGCAGTGCCAGTCCAAAGCTAGCATAGTATACCCATGGCTGGTTTGATGTCAGCATCACTTCCATTGTGTCTGTAGGTGTGGTTTTTAAGTCCTGGGTGCTTAGACTTGTAGAGCCTGACAGGATCTGTGATGTGAATGTTTCCCCTTTGCCACCACCACTTCTTTCCAGGTCTTCAAAGCCACTAAAGCAAAAAACAGTAACATGTTTCAGCTGGATGGGCAATGTCAGTCGCTCAACTCCGGGAACATCAGGCCAACAAAACTGGACAAAATACTAAACAAGGTGCAATCTGCCTACTGTCAGACCCCAATCCACCTTACAATGATGCTGACGTTCATTGGAGTCTGGGTGGAAATGGCAAGGTTGAGGTATGGAATAATACACCCACAGATTTCACTGATCCTGACAGAGGGCTGATCTGCAGCCCTGTGACGCAACACTGAAAAAAAATGCGATAGGAAGAATTAGTGTCCAAGGCAAAGTGAGATGCTGTAGGGTGAAATACAATTCTTGTAGGTTTTAACCAGCCCAAAGAAGTACTATGTGTGTGCTAATGAACCATCCAGCTGACAGCAGGAGAGAAGCTACATCCAACAGGCCAAAAAAGTTAGGTTACACTATTCATAGACCATTGTATTTCACAGAGATTTAGCAAGGAATACCCATATTACAGAACATGTAGCAGCAGGTGATGAAAGGGACTAGATAGCCCTTCAGCAACAGAGCAAAGGTTAGACAAAAGAAACTGGACTATGCTGCTCATGCAGGAGCGTAAGGAAGCTCTGGCAAGTGTGCATCTTCAACGGGTCTTTCAGCTCCTGAAAGAGTTTTGGCAGGGCTGTAGATCAGTCTTATATTATTTTCAAAAATCAAATGTCATCACCAAATAGTTGGAAGAAGTACATGAAAAACAAACAAAATATATTTTTAAAATTCGACTGACACTTGCCTATGAATGTAAAAATTCAAAATTTAGTTGTGCAGTACCTGTTAGCCACCTGAGTTACACGTGGTGTGGATGAAATGGATTTCAACTAAGCATAAAGAAAAGGAATTACTGTGGTATACTTTCAGCCAAAATTTCTAGAAAAGCGACAGAGACTATAAATAATGAATTTCTAAGAAGAGACAGTCTGAGAATACTTCTCAGTTAATGGTATTTCTTTTGTCTCTCAACCAGTTATTCACCTGAACACTTTAGTTCTCAAGAGATCTAGAGTGATGCAAAAAACCTACTTCTCTTGCAGCATCTGTTTACAAAAGCTGTACCTGCTGCAGAGACATCACAACAAAACAAATTTGGCTTCAGTGCTAATTTGCTCACAGTAAGTGTCACTTGAGACAAAAGCTAGCTAGACCTGGAGTAATAGATGGCAATCTCCATAAATGTATCCAAACTAAATACTTCAGCAACACTGAAAGGCTGTGAAAACTGATGAGAAAACACATAGAAGTTAGAGTGTCATCTTTTCGGCATTTCTGGGTAAGTCAGGGTATATTCAGGATCTTCTCTCTTCCCATTTTTGGGGGTACCTAGTCTACATTCATTTAATACACAGCCCAAATGTTAGACTGGTGCTTTACAAGTCACTCCTATTTTCTTGCATATATTGCCTTTCTACTACTGCAAAAATATTAGGCTGACTTGATGAGGTGGGGAAACAGTACTTTGTACCCACCTCTGATCCACAAGAAATGAACAAGATTTTTGCCACTGACTTAAAGACAGTGGGAAGATGCTCTTACTGAGAAATAAAGAGGTATGTTATATTTGGGCACATGTACCGCCAGCATAAATTGCTGCAACTCTCCTGGGTCTATTTCTAATACAAACACATAAGCCAGCACTATCAAATGCAAACAATGACAATTGAAAAGCCCTGATGAACCTTTAGGCTTTTGAGTAAGAGAGCACATCAGTGATTTGCTAATCAATGCATGGGGCCCCTTGTGAAATGCTAGGGTGTCTCCAGAAACTTATCATGTATACTTGAATTGCCCCAAAAAGTTTTGGCTATATGACACGTCGAGAGTATGTAATGTATTTATCCCTACACCTTACAACAGTGCAACTGCCATTACTGGCAGCACAGTAATCAGATACTAAATCCTATCCATCACTTTGGAAATGTCACTCTAATACCAGCACGACAGCTCCAGTGCACAGCCTCCCCTGGAGATACTCTAGCCCTTGTACAAACAGATATTTTGAAAATGCACTTTTGAAAATTCAACTTCACCTCAAGGCAAACTTGTGTTTATTTATTATTATCTTTAGAGTATCACAGACAGTCATGCTTTTTCCTTTTCTTTTTTTTTTAGCCATGACACCTTTGTCCCCTAGAAATGATTGTACTCTGAATGATCCCAGTCCACAGAGAAGGTGGTGGTCACCTGGAAACCAAAATAGACACGACATTTCCAGAGTCCCTGCCCCTAAAGCTCCTGATTGATGAGCGCAGTTACTTACACAACTGCAAGGCATGCTGCAACAAAATATATTTTCCCCCTTGACCAGTGAAACATCTGGGCTTGCCCCCAGGTGTCTGTAGACACCAGTCCTACACCCATCAGAGCAATATTGTATGCATGGCAAAACTCCAACAGAGAGCACCAGGAGCAAGGTTAAATATCAGTCAGGGAGGTGCAACACCAAATAAAAGGTGAGATCCAGTGGGAGGGGAAAGATTACAGCAGTGCAGGATCCCGGGGTGCTCCTGTTACACATACATCCTGAGAGCTCCTCTGTGCTTTTGGTTTTAATTAGCATTTGTTAACATATGGAGATGTTTACCCAGAAGGAAGGTCGGTGGAGCGGTTAGCAGAAACAGCCTCTCTCCCTTTCCCCCATCCCCTTCCCACTGAGGCACAGGGGCCAGCGCTCCAGCTGGTATAAATCTGTGGTACTCTGCTGATTTACACCAGCTGAGCATCTGGCATCAAGACATTTCCGATTGTTCATAAAAAGAAGAGCAATGTGGTGTGCTACTTATAAATCTCTCTCCTGAGCCAAGGCTGTGGTCCTCACGTGTGTGCTGCTTGGCCATGTTGCCCCATCCCACCACATGGACACAGCCAGGCCCATTCCTGGCCACTGTCACCTGGAGAAAACAGGCACAGGATCCGATCTCACATCAAATCTGTACAAAATGGAGGTGGGAGAGAAGAGGTGAAAAATCCCTGCTCTTTCCCGCAGCCACACAGGGAGGATTAGTTAGCCAGTGTTTATAAATTGCACTGAAGGGCTCAAGCACAGGAGTGATTGGTGTCAGCTTCTCAGCACCACGTTTAACAGTCGACCAAGGGTTACTTTTAATTTCTCTTAATAACTGAACAAATGGGACCTGGTGTCCAGCCTTCGGCTTGCAAAGGCAAGGCTTGGCCCTGTGCTGCCATCCCCTATGGTGCAGGAGGCATCACCTGATCCTAGACAGGTCCTGGGAAGAGGCAGCACAACCAGCAGAGAACACCCACTTCCAGCTCAGCCTCTTTGTACCCCACCTCACCCTGTGCTTGCTCAGCTTTCTGACCCCTTAACGTAATGCAGGGGGATGTCTTTCCCCCTGAGCCTGGTGGGACTGGTGTGTGCAGGGGAAGGAGCATTTGGGCTTGCTCTCCCCAGTCCTCACCACCTCCCAAGGCTCAAGCCATGTTCCCACCACAGCCATTTCAGTTCCAGCCATACCTGCAGTTCTTGTTAGCATTTTCCCCAGGGACAAGTGGCAGGAAGGTGGGCCATCCCCTTTGCCTTCTTGCAGACCACATTTGTGCCTTTGCACCAACGTTGTTCCCAACCTTTGCCTTATTTTATTGAAGAAAAAGTTATTCCCTTTATAGCAGCTAAGAAATGTTCTTCAGGATTGTCCAGCACTCACATCTTCAGGCTAACTGGGCTTCTAAACTGACTTGAATTCCTTTTCTTGTCTGTTCTTTATAAGGAAAATCTGAAATTTATACTATACATATTTCATTTATATTTAAAACTGCATTAGTTTCAAATATAGTTTCAGTGAGAAGGAAATTAAAATAAGATTTTATATAATAGAAATATTTTTGCATTGTGGAAATATTTTGCTGATCCTTCTGCACTCTTGTGACAAAAATGACTAAGCCAGGATAACATAAGATCACCCATCTGGCAGCAACTGCTGCCCCTGGAGACAGAAGAGGAATCGTCTTAGGTGAGAGCAATGAAAGAACAACAATTTACTCGGCCACAGTGGAAATGGTCAGTCTGGATGGTGCTACAGCTGACCATGGGGCCAGGAGATAGTCTCTTGTCACTGCGGGTGGCAGATCTTGCCATGGGTAAATCTGGGAAAGAGCAAGAACCTGAACCTTCAGCCACCCCATCTTCTCCAAGGCCACCAGAGCAACTTTGTGCAGCTCTCCTGCGGACAGAAAGCCAAGGTATCACCTTCCCTCTGGATCCTATGATACCAGGGCAGCTACTGCCAAAGGTGGCATCACAATGCTGTCCACATCACTTTATCAGTCTTGCTTCCTCAGAGAGGCAGCAAGGTATTTGGTTTTAAAGCACGTAAGGGTGCAGCCTCAGCCCTGCATCTCCTGATGTCCCTGGGAGTTTTGCTGCTGGCTTTAACCAGACAGTCGGGGGGGGTCACTGTGTGGTGCTTAAGCAGCCCCTCTGGAATCACAGCCCTAGACTGCAATTAGTGCTGATTTAGTCTGGGTGACTAGAGTTCAACACAGACCAGCACTGGTCTGGCTGCCACAATTCATCCTTGAGATTTGCCAGTAAAGGCAGCAATTCTTTTGATCTTCCTAACAGAGAAAATTGGAGAGCATACAATCAGCCTCTTTTTCTTCCCCACTGCCATTTGGATATGACTGCAAGTAGTCTGAGGGGAAGTTCGGCTTGGAGCAGACTGCTCCTCCAGTCCTGCTGCCTATAAAAAGTCAGAGGATTTAAATGCTCCCAACTCCACCCCTCAACATGTCAGACATGTGGGAAAAAGATCTTGAAAATAAGAGCGAGGGTATTGCCTGGGGCAGGAAGGATGGAGTGATAGAGGAACTCATGGTATCGTTTGACTGCAAAGCAACTTGTTTTACATAGATAGCATAGCTCGGTCTAGCAGGAATCAAGGCATGACTGAAATGATTGTCTATGACCAAGCACACAGCAGGGTGAGCAGAGAGCCCAAATCTGTCCTTCCAGCTCCTTTCACTTGGAGCTGCTTTGTTTGCTGCTCCTCTGGTGCAGATCAGAGGGGGCCATGGCTGGGCTGTACTGCACCGGTTCTGGACACACACAGTAGCAAGTGCTCAGCAGGATACAAAGAACATTGTCTGCAGGAAAGGAGGAGTATCCAGGACATGTATCCTGTACAAAGGATCCACTGAGATGGTGGCCATTTATTCAGGCTCTCCACTGTCCTTATCCTTTGAGGTGTTTTCTGCGTGCCCCTAGGCACTCATTCAATCTGCAGACAAGATGTGACCACATAGCAATAGTTCCTGTAGTGACAACTCTTCTAGGCTGAGACTGAGGGATCACAAGCCCCTTCTGAAGAGGGACAGGTGGAAAGAGAAGCCACCATCCCAAGCAGGGGGTTAGGCAGTGAGGCTGGAACAGAAGCACAGGCACAGGAGCGGGATGTGAGCTCCTGCAGCAAACTCACAGCAAATCAGTCCTCTCCTCCCACCCCCCAATATGGTCGTGATTATTGAAAAGCAGGGGAACAACAGCCGTGACATCTGTACAAACACGCCACAGGAAACCAAATTGCAAAGACATCAGCAATCAAGACCAGACTCTTGGTTTGTTTGTTCAGATATCAATATCCACTAAAGACAGCCCCGGTCACGGCTGTAATTGGCACAGCAGCGAAGGCTCCCAGGGCAGTGGAGAAGGTGAATAGGCCAAGGTGGGCAAAGAGCAAACCTGGTCCCTCTGGGACTCCGTACTGCTTCAAGAACAACTTGTGAACTGTTGTGGAGCAGGGCATAACTAAATTAGTCTGGGGAAGAGAAGTGTCACACAAACATGTCCTGGTCAGTATCATTCACTGTCATTTTCACTTGACATTCATCCTGAAGTTCAAGCCAGGAAGCTGCCAGAGAAACCATTCAGCTACAAGCTCTTCTCTCTCCTCCTGAAAACATCAAATAACCAAAACATCACCCACAACCAGAACTGTGCCAGCTGTTCCTCGTGAGTTCTGCAAAATATAAGATACACTTTTCCCACCAACAATGATAAAAGGTTGGTTTGTTTGTTTGTCCGTTTGCCTCAATGTTTAAACATTTATCCTATAGGGGATTTCTTCTTTGGAGGTTAAAATAATGAAAGAGACCAGAATTTTTTGAACAGTTCACCTAATGTGGATCAAATGCTCTGTTCTTGAATCTCAGATGCCAGTTAAACATCATACTTACTATAAGACACCCATTTATAATGCAAACATTAGCATTTAGCACACATTTACTCAGAAAAAACAAGCCCATGCAAACTACAAATATCTCAACTTCAAAAAATCCAGGAGAGTCTCTTTTAAAAACCTCCAGGAGGAGACTGCCTTTAATGCTTTGAGTGCCTTGAAGTCATTCACAAATTAACAAGCACATAGTATGAGTAAACCAAGTAGCTTAAGAGGTGCATGTGGTCTCATTCACATGGGGGCAGGGGGGGAAGTACCCTGACTTTCTGCATTAGAAGACTATGCAAAAAAAAACCAAACCAAAAAACAAGGCTGCAGCACACTTTCCTTCAGGGGTCTTCCACTATCCCAGATAACCTAAAAATAAGGAGAAAATTCTGGTTTTTCTTCTTTCATCCACACAGAAGAAAATCCATCTCTTCTGCATACTGTATGTCTCTTTAATGCATCAAGCATTAGCACATACAGGCATGAAATACATGACAAGATTATTAATAACAATATGTATTTGTTGCTAGAAATGCGTTCTTTTGCATCAAGACCTTAAGTAAGTTAAGCACTTCAGCAAATATTTAAGAACATCCTGAAAACAATGGGGCTTGGGTGCTTTGCCTCGCTGGGCCCCCAAGATGCAAATATGAGCTTTTATTTTATCAGCTCCCAAAATCAAGAAAATAGTGAGCAAATGCAGAATTCACCAGATTTCACCAGAATTCCACGACACTAGAAACAGGGGCACTCATTGAAACCAGCAACAGTTTAAAACAGAGAAGAAAAACTTGGTTTTTTACACAGTAGGTAATGAATTTCTGGAATATGTCCCTGCCTTGTCTTCTTTCCTGCCTCTCATGGGATAGAAGCAATGCTGCATATCTGTTAATCTTTCCCAAATTTTAGCTATCATCATTCCCCAAAGTAGGGAAACTTGCACAGCCAAGAAAGGAAATCTACCTCCTGCAGAGAGAAATGTGGAAAGCTGAGTCACTTCAAGAACTAAAAAAAATAGTGAAAAATAGATATGATAATATTGCTCTCCAGTTTTGGATGCAGGGGAAGGAACCTTAAAATAACAACAACAACAAACCCTAAAACCAGTTTGCTCTAGTTATGATAATCCAGGCATAACATTTATATGAGAACATAAAATAGAGCGCACAGCTGTAAGTAAAACAATATGTGTGTTCCTGAATAATGGGAAAATAGCTTGCCAATAAGGATATATTTTGAGCAAATGAAAGATGACCTGGAATTGACTCTAGAGTAACAACTTGATTACTTATAAAAATAGGAGGTAGAGGAAGAGAAAAAAGTAGAGGAAGCAGTGGCTGGGAAGAGCTTATGTTATGTGGTATTTGATGTATTTACTTTGAAAAGTTTCCTTTTGATGAATAATAAAAACAATGCTGTAACAGCCATCTTCATGACAAAAAATAAGATTGGCTAGGGATTTTGCAGCTAATGTGGCTCTACTCACCCAGATTCTTCACATCAGAAGGCCACATTTAAGCTCAGATTGTGAAACTGAAGCAAAAGAGATTGAATAAAGAATGACTCTGGAGGTGAAGTGAGAGAAGAGCATGTGGCACAGGTCCTTGAGAAAGAGCTTACTGGCTCTCCAGCCTGCAAATTGTTTCCACGCTGGTGTGCACAGCAACATACTAGTGTGCCTTGGAAGAAACCCAACACACTTCCCAGCTAATGCATTTCTTTCTTTCAATATCCAAGGTGAGCTCCGTGTTCATAAAAGCAGAAGATTGCCAGGCTTGTCAGCTGAAGCAATCCACCACCACCCACGAGGCATTTACCCTCCAGGCTCTAGGTCCTGGCAGAGCTGCCAGGTATGTGGAAGGGGAAGAGGGGGGCAATGCAACCCCATGCCAGGTTATTGCTGGGAAAGCTTGTTCTCTACACTTGCAAAGTATGTGGGAGGAGTGTTGTGATGCAGGGCCCTGGAAAAAGCCATAGGTGAGTGGTAGCACATTCCTCTGTGTCTACCCAAGTGATTAATGGCAAGACTCCCCCTACCTTGTTTGAGCTCCTCAGCCCTCATCCCTAAGAGACTTCAGGGCTAAAGAGGTCCCTGTGACTCCCTGGATTCTTGTCTTTCTCTTGGTGCCAAATGCAGTGGTAATTTCTGGAACAGAACTGGTATAAAGCAAGAGAAAGAAGTAGAATCAATGCATTTTACACTAGCTTTGAGCTTCTTTGGAGTTAAAAAAAAACTTTTGTGGGCTTCTTTCAACCTGTACTTGCATGCTGTGATTTCACCCCTGTGAAGTAAACATCACTCTTATCCTTGTCCTTCTTGTCCTTTCCAATATGTGTGACCTTTTCCCTTTGCTGCTTCTCTCCACTTCTGGGTCTTTGCCCATCTCTCTCTCTCTCCATCCTTCTGGGACATTTCCTAAATTTTAAATATCAGCCTAAAAGTCTTCCTCTTTAGTTGCTGAAGAACACAGTATTGAGGTCAATTGAAACGTATTTCTGCCTAGCTCAAATGCAGAGGGACATCCTTGAAAAATACTGCAGACAATTGGTTTCATAGCAATGAGGGAGAAAACTTCAGGCCTTGTCCTGATTTCCAGCTAATCCAAGCTTACATTAAAGCTCCCTGTGATGCACAAATAAATATTTACTATACGAATTTAAGCAACATTTCCTGCTTTGCAAAAACAAAGTTAGTGTTTGAACTGGGCTTTCTGTCAAGCAGGTTTCTGATATACAGTGCTTGTTATGGCAACCTGACAGGTTTCTTCTTCACTTTCTCAGCAGGACTTGTTCACAGGAAACAGAAGGACCAAGATTTATATACTTAAAGCAGCATATTGTTGCTTTACATGAGTAATTCAACAAAGGTCAAGCAGTGAGAAGAAAAGAATGGAGGAGCAAATATAGAGGCAACAAAAAGAAGTGAACCCGATTAATTTTTCCTTTGGAAATACTAGAGAGAGGGTTGCTTTCCTTGGAGACCATGAGTTTGTTAACAGAGATGTTGCCGTCATTAGTGGGATGACTAAAATGTGGAGTGCAACTACTTCATCTTTTATACAGCTCTGTGTCCACAGAGGGGAAAGCTTTTAGAAAGCAATAAGCCAGCAGAAAGTCAGAGTTATTAATCTGAGGTATTTTATCTCTTTTCTCTGGTTACATCTATTAGCTGTGCATGTGAGTCCTTAAAAAAAAGCCTTTCTTATGTCCTCTTCTTACGCACCCCTCCTTTGTTCTTTTATTGGTTTAAGCTGTAACTTACCAGGTCAAGAAAATCATTCCCATTTTTATAAGTCTCTATAAATAATAAGTCATACATATGTTAGGAGTAAGAACAAGAAGTAATTATTTGCCAAGGCCTGTCTTTCCTAGCAAAGAAAAAGCAGCCATCAATTGTGTAGGTTTTTTTAATAAAGTGGGTATCATCACATGCACTGAGGAGAGAAAGGCCTCATCATAAAGAAAACAAATGGGAAGGAACCTGTTGGCACCTTGGCTTCAGAAAAGCCATATTTCAGAGTTTTTTTCACCAGTAATTACTGTGGTGTGGGGAAAGGGCCCCAAGTTCCATTCATTCTCAAATCACCAAAGATCCCTTATCATTCCCCTTGACATTAGGCTTTTTTGTTGCTTTATAGGAGGATATGGGATTTCCTTATAATTCATTCCAGAGGTCTACCTGCACTCCCCTTGAAAGAGGGTAGTTGATTAAAAAAAAACCTCCGAAAGAGAAATACAACTCACATTAAAACACAGATTTTCTTTCCAATTCCTGCATACACAGGGAAGAGCTGGGAACCCAGCAGCATTCACACAACAACCGCCCCCAGGGGCAGCGTGCATCAGTCTCCTCAGTGGAGCCCACTCTCTTTGCTGGTATCTTCTTCCCTTTTCCCCCCCAACAAGGTTGAAAAGGAACCACCCAGTTTCATGTACTACTCCAATCTTCAGGATCTCAAGGACCACTCTTCGTTTCCTGAGTCAGAACCTATTTAAGCCATCTACTCTTATGTGGCTTGCCATTTAGGCTGTGAGCCCTTCTCATTATTCTGTCCATTGGCCACCTTGGTGGGGATGAGGACCAAAGGGAACTGCAAAGTTTTGTCGAAGTACATTTTTTGTTTTTCCAACTGTAAGTTTCTTTGGTCTCCTATCAGCTGCCATTTTCTATGCTTACACAGAATACTCAGGTCAGAGAGTTTCCATACAGAAAACACCCAGCATGTCTCTCCAGCATTGCACCGTTGTCTTTTTATTTTTGATTTCTTTTTTTGTTAAATTTTACATCATTTTACAACACATACATTGCTGCTACACTGTGGCAAGCTTTCAACTAGTAAGAAGAAGCTTTTACAACTGCGTTTCTGAAAAGGCTCCAATTTATTTCTCATAAAGATCCTTGGGATAAAAAGCGGATTAACATTCAGAAGTAAGTTAAATGAAAAATTGAGGCTGCTCAGAGGGAGATATTAAAGGCTGATTGGCACAAAAGGGTACTTTCTGGCATACTTCTTGAAGCACTAAAGGAAAAGGGTCAAGAGTCATCTGCTTAAGTAATGATCTCCAAGGCAAAAATATTGGCTGGCCCATCCCATAACTACAATGGACTATTATATGTATGTTCTATAGGCTGAATGCATCAATTATACTCATCATGTGGCTTCTTGAACACGCTTAACTTGCTATTTCCTTTTATTCCATGTGATAGCACATAATTTAATACAAAGGCATACATGAGAGTATTTTATACCTTCTCTGTTTTAAATTTTGAGAATCAGCGGTTTCACTATGAATAATTTAGAGTGAAAACTTTCAGAACGGAGGGGGGTGGTAGGGCATGTCTGTGTCTGTGAACGAAGTTCTGTCCACTAACCACACTTAGACAGGATGGGAAACAGCTTTGCCAATCAATAGAGCATCATAATTCGCCTCCTAACAGGAAATGAGGGCTCTGCAATAATGCAGTTTTAATTTTAATGCAATTTAAAAGAAAAAAACATCCAGTACCAGATGCTCATCAGAAAACCATTAAACATTATTACTATATGCTATTTCCCTTAGGAACTCTCATGGTTAAAAATCAACAATAAGAAGCAGCCTATACCCTTTTACAGTGAATCTCTCCAGCTGCAGTTCAGTTGAGAGGTCTGACAGGTCACAAGGTTCATCGCAAGTTTGATTATTTCTCAAAAGGTAAGATGAGATGAGGATAATGGCTATGTTTTTACAGACATTCTCACCACAAAGCCACTCATGCTCTCCTTCCCTCAGCCTGATGAAAAGTGGCTCAAACACAGCCTTGTGTCCTCTCTGCTTTTTTCACTGTCCTTTCCTAGGTACATGTGCTGTTTCATTTCTCACCAAGTACTGAGCACTGGTCCATCCACATACAGGTGGCTTCCTGCAGGAAAGGAGCAGTATGCCTCAGAGGATGGATGGACGGTGTCTCGGTTTGAGACAAGTTTAGGGGGAAACGCTCTGGAAGGAACGTCTCCTCCACAGAAGGCAGGTTTCAGCACTCCCTCTCCCACCGATACAAAAGGAATTTCTTGGACGAAAGTGAAAAAACTATTTATTTAACAAACAGAGGGCTGGCAAGGCACAGGAAACAAATGAGTAATGTTAGATATTAAACCTCCTCGCTGCGGAGAAAGCTGGTGGATTCAGAGTTCCCTCTGTAGCTGGCTCGGCCCCTCCCGAGGTCCGAGGCCGGGATGCGGCGTCCCCGCAGCCTCCCTGCGGGGGAGGCTGATCATCCACGGGGTCCGATGGTCTGGTTCTCGGATCACAGCTGGGCCGAACAGTTCCAGAAGAGGAAGGAGAAGTTAGCAGAGGATTTAAGTCTGCTGGTATGGGAAAATTTCTTGCCTCAGCTAACAGGCTGGCTAAAAGCCGGAAGGTGCTCCCTCGGCTCTGCAGCGGTGAGAAGGCGGGCAGTGTGTGTGAGTCCTTGAACACAAACCACGCTGAGGAATTCGCCCGGCTTCATTCCTCCCTCTTCTGGACCCAGCTTAAAGCTGTGGGACCCATTTCTGGGCATAAAGCAGATGATAGGGGAATACAGTATGATCATAAAATCACCCCAGGACAGATGGATGGATGGATGGATGGATGGATGGATGGATGGATGGATGGATGGACAAATGGATGGACCTTCACAAAGGGCTCCTGCACCAGACACCCTGCTTGGTTGACACCGCTCTCCTCCTTCCCCATCAGATCACAGCAGGAGCATTCCATTCCACCACACACCACTCTGCTCTCCTGACATGGAGCCAGTGCTGGAAAACTGGCTGTGCCAATGCTCCAAGATTTAATACAGCAATATACTCCTAGAGTTTCATTCACTGGTAGTTCTAGAATTTTCTGGGAGAAGGAACCAAGGAGAAAATTTTGTCTGCAAAGCTATTGCAAACTAAAATCATGGGAAAACTTGTTGCTGGTTTCTTGGAGAGTTAAGTCAATGGTTTACCAAAAGTTAGGAACTTGAGTAATACTAAAGCTTGTGTGGAGTTCAAAACATAGTGATCCCAAAAAGGCCTTATACTGACCTAAAATTATCAGCATATTTTTCAGCTCCACATACTCAAAAAAAAAAGGCAATATGGACAACAAACACCTCAACTCTGAGTTTGGAGAGATCCTTAATTCACAAACACAGATCTTCTCAAGCTTCTATAAGGTTTGGGGGACTTAGATAGCAATCGTGGGAGAAAAAAAAAAAAAAAAAAGAAAAAAACCTTGACAATTTCTTTTCCTCAGTCTTCAAACAAGGAAACTTATGAAACTTATGGACTCAACACTTTCCTCCCATAATCCCTGAGAAATGGAAGGGTAGTATACTGCAGGAAAAGGGAATGCTGAAACCGCTCAATATTCAGGAAAAAAAAATGGGAGCCAGGATTCTTAGCATAAAAGCACAGATACAGAGACAAAGACTCTCTTCTTAGGAACTGGCAGCAACACAGTACACCCAGATCACAAACTGGACAGACAGAATTGGTCTGCAGTGCTGAAGAAGCATCTGGCACTGCTTTCTGTGAGGAGGCTGATGTTCAAATAGTACCATCTTCATTTTCACAGCAGACATCTTTAAGTAGTCAGGTGAGTAACCCCAATGCTGCAGTGAGAAAGCTGAGAATCTTCTAGGAAATTAGGCCAAACAGCTACAGCACCTCTGCACTAAGGAGTAATGGAACACTTTGATATGATAATTGATTATAGTGCATTGATTAAAGAAGACAAGAGAGCATACACTCTCCAGATGACTTTCAAATTACAAAGCCACAAACTTCAAAGCTTATTTGGACTCGCACAACAAAATAGACTTTGTTATTTACAATGTAAAAAAAAAATGTACCCTCTTAAACGAGGCAAGAATTTTAGAACAATAAATGGTGAAATGGCACAACCTGAAATAAGGAAGTAATCAATGCTATCAAATGGCTTCAATCTGTCCTGAGGACTCTAATCATATCCAGATGATAGCCTGGGTCTGATTGGGTGTCTCTGGCAACAATTCTTATCAAGATCTGATTATAAAAATGACAATAGGAAAAAGAAAAATTGGTTGTTAGACGGTGGTTAAGAAGGCCTGAAGAAATGTGCAAACAGTTGCTTAGTTTGCTGTAAATCTATCTGGTCTGGTGGATGCAAGTAAAGGCAGCCACTACCGTCATTTCCAGCCATGAGATCCAGAGATGCTTTTCATAAATTCAACTAAACACACACTGGAGAATAGTTTTACTTCATGGTAAAAGCAAACTGATTTGCAACCACTTGCAATTTCTACAAACTAGCAAATCATCAGCAAAGCATCTTGACTTGCTTCCTGGATTTAAAAGCTTTTTCAAGCTCTCCTTAATTGCACATTATTTTAATTGCCATGATTCTACCTCTAAAGCTGTAAGGGAACTGTGCAGTTGTTGCTATTGATTTATGTTATTATTCCAGACAGGAATCAGGACCATGTTTTCCTTGCCATAATAAAAAACTTTACAAAGATATGACCCTGCACAGAGAGTTTTATCTAAATCTGCATGACTGGAGGCAACAGGTGGCTACAAGAGAGCAACGACAGCAGAAAAATGTTACAGTGCTCAAAGGAAAGAAGTAGGCTCAGTACAAAGTTAGGGCTTCAGTCCTATCACTAATGCAGCACTACATTTCTGAGCTGAAACCTGATACCAGAGCATGCAGCTCACATCATCCAAAATTTGGAGATTACTCAGCATCTTCTGAAGTTTCTTTAAGGTTAATCAAATTTCCCTAGGCAGACCCTGCTTTGGTCAGTTGTTTCACATTGTGTCTGAATAAGCAATCCCTGCAACACAGCTTTGGTGTAACCAGGTGAAAGTAGGTGTCTAGAGCAAAGCTGGGATTAATCTGTATTGGAAAATCAAAACAAAGCTCAAGATACACAAAGTCATTCAATGCAAGTGCAACTGAGAACCTGGAGTTATGCCACTGCCAAAACTGCACTTTTAATTTTTAACGAAAATTTACTTTCAGGATGAGCACAGAGGAGACCAGTCACAAACCACGGAACACTTGCTGCTTAGCGAAGGTGCAAAACAACCACGTAAGAAGAATTGTGGGTGTAGGCGACTGCGTCCAACTCACCAAGCTGTCCTTTGGGAAAGCAAGCACTGCTCTTTCCTTGGGGAAGAAAGTACAGATATTTTGCAACATGTTTACGCCAACTGTGTGAGCTTCGATTTCTTCATTATGCAGTGTGCTGCTTCTAAGCTAGGTTATAGGTTAAAGGTTTGATTAGGGACAAGAGGTGAGACAAAAAGATTTTAAAAAGTGTTTAGGAAAGGGAAGGAAAGTCCCACTCATCCCACTGATAACAAACATTATCTTGTCTAATGGGAGTGTACTACTGCTGGTCTATCATGTCCCCAGATGGTTACATCTTTGTTTCAGAGGTTAGGCCTGTGGAGTGCCATTCCTCAGACAAGGACACGGTGACCTTCACAATGTCCGATGAGTCAGAGGCGTTTGGCAGTGAGGGGAAGCTTGTTCAAGATTAAAGGAAAAGCTGAAGCTCCTAATCACAAAAGACAATACAATTTTTAAAGGCTTCCCACCACGCATGTGTGAGAAAAACACCAGAACTTTATTTACATTCACATTTGTCACTTGATGGCTACAATTGCTGGAACTTACTTTATAAAATTACCTTGTGTGAATGCCATTGAAGAGAAAGACAGAGTCAGTGTTGTCACTGCATCGGTATGGGGGCAGTCCTAGCAGCTGAAATAGCAGGCAATGGAGCAGCCAAGGGTAACAGAAGCTAACTACATCAGGTGGTATTCTCCACTATCTCAGCTATCCACTGGTGTGCAGCAATATGAGGGTGAATCCATACTGGAACACCTCGCCCTCTTCAACCACAGAAGGAACATCACTTGCAATGAGAACCTACTTCTAATTAATCCTTTCTCTCTTCATTCTTGTTTCAGTCATACCTTGTGCAACTCGGACTGAAATATTAAGTCAGAAAAGATCTGCACATCAACAAAATACCTGTGAGGCAACCAGTTTGCCCATCAGTCACTGCCATTCCCCAGTCTCACAGAATGCATTGGTCTCTTCCCTGACATGAGTACAAGGATTTACATGTCATGATTATTGGCAGTTTTCAGGCTAATTGTAGCAATTAATGCATGAATCATGGAAAGGTTCCTACTTTGCTCACCAAGGCCATAAAAGGCACATTGTAAGGAGGGAATCTGTCCCAGGTGCCTTGGGACAGATTTCTCATCCAGGTTAGTTACAAATACACCCGAGTTCCTCCTGTGGCATCACCAAGGCTCATACCCCTCTCTGCCTCCTCATATAAACCAACTGCCAGATTCCCACTGAAGATGATGCTGCTGTGCATCCTCCTCCCTAGGAGTCCTATCAGGACTGCTAATGAATCTGCTTGCTTCTCCCACTCCTGCTTTTACAACCCCATCCCGCTGTGGGAGGACCTACGAAGGAATAAATGAATGATCTGCCCACCCCACCTCTGGGGCCTGGCAAGCCAGTTTCGTTGTTGGGAGGAGAGGCAGAACTGCCTCCTCCTGTCCCGTGCCTCCCTGTGCCAAAAACCCATTATGGTTATGAGGCTGTAAGTCTATACTGCTCCTCAGGCTGAAGGAGAATTAATGCAGCTGAATTTGGAAGGACAAAGAAAACCAGTGTTGTACTATGATTGATGGTCATTGATCTGACGCTAATTAGTAAAACAAAACAAAAAAAAAATTTAAATATTGGAATTACATATAATCACTTGATTATTCATTCTAGCTGGTTTCTTGATGTATTTGACTCCAACTACTAGCAAATATTTCTTACTAAGCACAATGAAAGGTAAGCAACTGAACAAAATTGCCACCTCCTTCTACCTTTGTTCAGCTTAGCAATGCACTTTGCATGAGGAGATGCTTTGCATGAGGAGCTTTGCACGAGCTTTGGGATTTATATCCCTAATGTCATCTCGTCTAATGTAAACATATAAAACCCTCTAATCTTTTCTTTAATAAAGCTTCTTACAGATGTCTCAGAACTCATGTGTCCTGTGAAAGTGAGTCAGTTTCCTGTGTGAAACAAAATTTTAACAGGTCGCAGTGCCCTGTTTTCTATTCTCTGAAAGTTTCTGATGTTGGTTTCTGTATGAACGAGTCCTTAAAACGCCTTCTTAACCTGGCCTCTGGTGTCCTTTCTTAGGGCTCTTTCTTATCCATTTCCTTTGTACCAGCCCCAACCTTTACAATTCTTCATTGAAATGGACAGTGCTTGGAAATTATATACCTCAGGACAGCGTGCCCAGTGGTATTCACAACCCTTTCAGGAGGTCGGTGATTATTGTTGCATGTAGTCACTGTCTCAGACAGGTATCAGGACCTGAATGATCTTGGTGTTCCCTTCCTGTCTTCACAAAAACATTTTTCTTCCCCAGCTCTCTTAGCCCCCCACTGCCCCACTCAAAGCCCCAGAACTTCAAGGTGAAAGAATGAGATAGGAAAAGGGGTGAAACCAGCAATAAGAGTGCTCCAATAATTGGACCTGCCCCCATTTTCCACACCCAACTCAGGTAAAAGAGGCTTTGCAAGCTCTGCACCATGTGTCTGCTCCAACTCTCAAGGGTCTGTGGAAGGTTTTGAGCCCCTGCGGCAACAGAAGCTCTTATGATGAGCATCAACTGATTAGGTAGATTTCACAAATTTCACTGAATATTCTTAGCAGGAAGGAACCCACAAGGATCACTGAGTCCAATTCCTGAATGAATGATTCATAGAGAGGTGACAATGGTCACAGCACCACAGCTGTAAGAATCATCTGAATCAGACAAGGAAAATAGACTAAATTTCTCACAGGGTGAGAGTGGTTGGAAGGAGAAGTTCTCCAAAGCTGTAAACTCTGGAAAAAAGTGAAAGACAAAACTGAAAACAAACCTCAAAAATCTTTCCTTTGAGCCGGAGTTGAACCAGCGACCTAAGGATTACTTTCAGAGACAGCCTACAGTCCTCCGCTCTACCAGCTGAGCTATCAAAGGAAGGTAAAGGAGAGCCAAGAATGAGTCAAGACTACATCAACAATAGCCTTAGGCTCTAATGGGCCTCCATATGTATTGTTTTTCACAACAGCAAAACAGTACCCAAAAAAAGGCACAAAGCTAACTCTCCTGCAAAATTGGATTTTGGTTACAAAACTGCCAGTTTTCTTTGCCAAATAGTTCACAGCTCTTGTAAGACTGTTGGTGGTGGTAGTGTTAAGGTTGGAGTTCTTCTCATGACCCATATGAAATCTGTCTACGGCTTGACAAAGAAATTTACCCATTTTTTGGTGACCTTGCCACATTTCCTAAGCTGACCTAGGAACAGAAGGAGACCTCCCCTCCACACAATTCTCCACAACAGTTCTCCAGCCAAATCAAATAACAAAATAGCAAACAAAACAGTTAACACCTCCCCAGCAGCTTCTATAGTGAATGTAGAGGAACAGAAGAGAAGGACAGAAAGGAATAACCACTGTGGTTTCAATTCAAATCTTGCCAACTCCCTCAGCGCCTGTAAGACCCCTCAAACACAGATGAGGTTGCAATGTCTGGCATTGCAACCAGTGGCCTCCCCAGCCCCTGGGCCTGGAAGGCTGAACCCTTTGTGAATCATCTGAGCGCTGCAGCTCACAGCTGTAGCAATTGAAAGCAAACTACACTCTTTTTGAATTATAATGATTCACCAGCATTTGTCTGTCTGAGCAGCAGGGTGGGGCACAAAGCTGTGAGCAGACACCCTGTTTGCCGAAACCATGCCATCCTACTTGTGATGGGAGTGTGTACAGCAGTCTTACCTCAGTGCCCTACAGCATATCCATCCTTAACCTATGCTTACCTCCACCTCCTCCTTGTGACTCAACCCCAAACACGGGGCTGTTGCAGAAAGCATATAGCCAGCAGGTTGGGAGAAGTCATTATTCCTACATATTCAGTGTTTATGAGCTTGAATTGGGAATGCTGTGGCCCACCTCGGCTCCTTGGTACAAGGCAGGCATGGACATCATGGAGTGAGTCCAGTGGAGGGGCACCAAGATGGTGAGGGAGCTGGAGCACAGGGTAGAGAAGGGAAGGCAGGGAGAGCTAGGGCTTGTTCAGTCTGTGGAAGAGATGGATGAAGGGGGATCATCCCGCAGTCTGCAACTCCCAAATGGGAGAGTATGGGGAAGGCAGGGCCAGGCTCTGCTTGGAGGTGCACAGTGAGAGGTGACAGGCACAAGCTACCACCAGAGAAATCTTGTTGAGATATAAGGGGAGAAAAATACCATGAAAGTAAAAATTTTCACCATTGCAAAGTTTGTCTGCAGGGTGGAATTTCCAAAGCTTGACTGACACAGCCCTGAGTAATGTGACCCAACTTTGAAGTCTACCCTGTCTGGAGAAAGAGGTTGGACTAGCTGCTTTTCAGAGGTCTTTAGCAAACGAACACAACAGTGACCTCCATGTCAGGAGGGTGACTCCACAGAGCAGATTGACTCACAGCAAAACTATCACCACATACATCTCTGTTCGGAAAATACAGCTCTTTGTCTTAACAACCAAACTCACACACACATTTTATTTATTTTCATACTAACAGACATCTTAATGCTCCTCCACTGCTAAACCAGCATATGTCTCGAAACAAACTCAGTAAGATGTCTCACTGGTTTTGTTCATGGGAATATAGGAAGGTCAGGAAATATTTGACTTATCTACAAGGTACTGTTGCAGTTTCTCAGAGGCCTAATCCTGGGACCTGTGATGTGTCATGACAGTCACTTACCCACCAGCAACACATCAGCTGACGCTGAAATAAAAGCATACGGTGGAGAGAAAGAGAACTGCTGTATACCTGAAGGGGCAATATCTACACTCTCTGGGGTCAAATGGCCTAGGTGGAAAGAGGACCCATATGCAAGAATGTGGGGTTAATCTTGTACTGGAGAAAGAATGGCACAACAGATAACAAGGACCCAAGCTCCTAAATCAGAGCAGATAGCATAGCCCCAAGGATCTAATCTTTTCCAGTTTGCAATCCCCACAGCATTTTCAAGGGGCACTTCAGGCTCCTTTCAAGCCAATTTAAGCCCATTGTCATGAGTCTGCCTTATCTGAGTTAGCTTTCACAGACCCCTTAAAAATAATTCACTAGTTCTCACCCACATATTCAAGGACTCCAAAACTGAAAATTAATGCTCTACCCAGTTTAAGTCTTTGGAACTGTCATCTAATCCAACGCCGAGGTAACAAATACAGACTTCAGGGCTAGTATCACCATCTCTTTGCTGTCAGAAGTTGTTACTGGTGAAGATAACCCTAAACAATTTGTACTCTCCTGTAAGAAATCAGTAGTGGTTAAAGTCAAGATAAAAATTCAAATGGATCAGATAAAAAGTGGATGCTGTTACTATCTATGCATGAACAAATGGGATGCAGAAACCACAGTGTTGCCTTGACAATAAAAAGCATTGGAGATCTCTTTTTGTGCAACTTGCTAGCAGTGATATATGGGTGATTTGCAAAAGATATTCTCCTAAACTACAAATGTACCCTCCAGGGCAGCTTTTCAAAGTAGATATTCCTAGGAAAAATTAATTAATATTTTCTTGATTTTTTTTTAACTTGGTAAGCTTTGAATGCTTAACAGAATTAAAATTTGGCATGGAGTTCACGAAAGATCTCTGATTATTTCGATTCTTTTAACTGATTAAATGAAGATACTAAGCTTTGAGAGCCATGTGACTGGAGCCCTGAGCTATATAAAGGGAACAGCTCACCTATTTCATGTGGTGTAGAATAAGATGAAAGGAAAGGATGTAGCTTGAAAGCAGGATGGAGAGCAGCCAGAGGTAAAGCTACTAATAGCTGGACTGTATAATTACACTTGGTAATGCTATGTGTTTTGTTAAGCACAGATTTGCATATGATGGTCTCCAGTGTTTTGTATACTTATAGGCAGACTTTCTAAGGTGGCTTTAAATGGTTTAAAGGTTTTTGGGTTTGGTTTGGTTTTGTTTTGTTTTTTTTTCCCCAATGAAAAGCTTTTAAGAATCTGGTTTACTCTGAGGGACTTGCAGGAATTGTTTTCTTTTGAGGTGGAAATACACACATGCTTTGAAAACCAGCATTAGGCTGGACTCGTAATAAATTTGTGAAATCTCCGAGTTCACTTTATTTCTGTCTGGTGTGTGTTACACGCCACTGGTTGACTGCTGTGGGTTCTGCACCAGCAGCTAGCGATGATTTCAGGGTATCTCAATTTGGCAGCTTTGTTCGATACTCCTGCAAGAGAGGAGGAGATTTTCCTAAAGACTCCTACTCACAGCAACTTGAATTTAGAGTCAGAAGCATCAGGGAAACAATAATCTCCCTCTGGTCTACCTGTTAAAATTCAAGATAGGAATCTCTTTGGGCCAGGGACTATCTTTGTACTTAAAGGCTGAATAGCGGCTGGCACAACAGACCCCCAGCCCTGTCTGGTGCGCCCAGGCTCTGTTGTGATGTAAATAATATGTAGGACTCCTTGGGCCAGCTTCAGAGACAACTCTAATAATGTCAGTGAATGCGAAGGGGCAGGAAGGTGGGAATGAAGAAAGAAAAGAATTGGGAGAGTACATGAAGGTTTCATATAAAGAAAGTTTGATTGCATCGCCACAGTGTGGGCTTCATTTCAGGAAACACGGAGTTTATAGGACATTACTTACAGCTACCAGGTTTTCTTGTGCTCAGAGAATCCATTTAATACTTCTGATGCTACTCTGTTATCAGTAAGAGACATCCAGGGGGAAGTATCCTTTGTGTATTCAACACCTGAGCTGTGTATGCTGAATTTTGCTACGTAACAACCTTAGAGGTCTGGGGTAGTTTTAATAGAAAGAAAATATTATCTTTACAGGCAAACTGTTTTAATTCAGTTTTCTTCCTATGCATGGCCGGTTCCATAAGCAATTAAAGCACAAAAGTTGAAGTCCCAGGGCAGTGCCCCGATATCAGATCCAGACTGCACAACCCAGTAGGGATGATACAAGTGCCTGAGAGCTCACCCCACCAGCAGGCATGGAAGGAAGTACCCTCTGTGTAGTTGTCAAACTATTCTTCAACACATTAAATGTTCAGCCATGTTAAGTTACAAAATGCGGCAAGAAGCATTCCTGTCTGCTCTCCCACACAGGGTTCCAAGCCTTGTCCTTCTCCTGGTGAAAGACAAGACTAATAATGTGTGAGCTTTTCTTTGATGATGATCAGCCCAGAAAGTTTTGATACTTGGGTGGCAATTAACCGCAGCTGGGACATGACATTACATAGATACGATGTACTAGCTCCTAGCTGCTGCAAATTGTAAGCCATTGGAGAGCCTGACCCCTGTGTAGGTTAGCTTAGTTTCCATCCAGCCAGCACCACGGTGCACTGTTTGTTTGTTTGCTTAAGCAGTTTTTCCCTCTGTGTGTCCTTATTGCTTTGCAATAGCAGTTGTAAAGGCTGTGGTCTCACTGGAGGCTTCAATGGCAGCAAAACCTTGCATCACCTGAGGGAGGGCAGTAGTGCAGAGTACAAAAGTGGCACTATTTGGCACACGGGAGAGCCCACCACCTCCTGTGACTGCTTCCCTTCAGGTGGCAGTGCTTCCACCCAGCCACTTCCCTTCCCCTGCTCATCAGGCCTCTCAAAGTATAAAAGCCCTAATGAAAATGAAACATGCATGTCATATATAACAAGGAAAGGCTCAACTGCTGGCAAAAAAAATAGTGTGAAATTACAGTATCAGTGTGAGAGGGAGAGATATGAGCCCTCATTCCCCAGGAGAGAATTTGAAAGTGCATAATTTTCTCCATTCACAAGTGGCATTTAAGGGGCAGCTTTTGGAAGCTGAGAGGAAAATCCAGAAGAAAAAGAGCATTTACAAGTGGAGTGAATATTTCTGCCCTAAATATTTGGGACCCTCTTTTAAACCGTATGCTTGGTTTAGCACTGGGAGATGTGCATGCACAGCCCTGATGAACTGGTGTGGTTCCTAATGTGTTTTTCTACCCACAGCTAATGCTTTATCTAGTCTTTCTGAAGACTCAACATCAAATACTTTAGGGGTTACAAAAAAAAAAAAAAAAACAAGACTAGGATACAACTCTTTGGCTGGATTTTCTCTTCATGGAAGAATATAGCTGCCCTGGGTAAGGAGAAGACTTGCTTATGTCAGGTCTGGCTGTGGTAGGGGCTACTTGTCTCTCACACTCATAAGAATATAATTTAAAGAGCACTTTAATATAGCATAACAATATTACCACACATCTTGCCTAAGCAAAGAATTTTTCCAATCTATATTCAGTGCCAGATAGAGTGACTATAAAATGAGTTACTGTACCTTAAATTTCTGACTTGGCTATAGTGACAGGAAGTTAATTAGACAAACTCTGACCACGTCTTCTTGATTCAAATCCGCATTACTTGGACATATAAGAATTACCAGCTGCGTGAGAGCTCATGTTTCTGGAGGGAGTTGGACTTAAAAGGATGAAATAACAGGTAAAGGAGTGGAGAACAATGGCCACTGTGGGGCCCAAAACAGTGAAGCAGCAGCATTTAAGCTCTTTTCCAGCTAGACTTTAACACCTCACAGTGCAGCCAGAATATGTTAGACGCATGTCTGAGGCATGAATGCTGGCTCAGACCACGTGTAAAACTAAGCTCTAAACACAGTTTGACTTTTCCAGGTTATTCTTAATTTCAGAGAACTGTGACTTGGAGCCAATTGCACACACTAATCCTGATGGAGCAGACCATACATTTCACAGCCCACGAGGTTACTGACCTTCTTGACTCTGGCAAACTGCTGGGCCATAATAGACCTGGACCTACCAGGATTCTGCAGGCCAGGCAACAGCAGTATCAAACCTGGGCTTCACCTCAGCCATCAGAAGCAAAACCTTTGGTCAGGCACAAGTGTTTGCTGACGCCTCTTTTGCAAACATCGGAGTTTCGGGGAAATTATTCTTGAGAACAACTGTTATCTTATTTAAAAAAAAAAAATCTGTTCTGTTCCAATTCCTTATCAGGAGCTGGGCTCCAAACTATGCCCAGATATTATATGGTCCTCTTTTCTGGTATTCCTACCTTTACATAGTCAGAGCCAAACATTTCAGATATCATTAAGTATCGAACAAGGAGTAGGGCAGTGTTAATATCAAATTTAGTTTCAGGTCAAAACATCCTTTCTGAAAGGGATGAGCAAACTTCAGAAGGTAATAACAAACAGCCAAAATAATGGCTACATCCCTACAAGCTGCATAATCCTTCCCTTTTCTTAGCTTAGGCTTGGATACAGCACTCAGAAAGGAGCTGGGCCAAGGGATCTTACTGCTACTACTTTGTGCATGTTATTTGTATTGCTACAGGACTCTGGGACCACAAATAGGGATTAGGGTCCTATTGAACTACGCACTATAAAAACAAATACCACACAGACAATTCCCTGCCCCTGAGAGCTAATCTTTGGCCATTTCTCTGCAGCATCTGAGGATAGAGCAGGGCATAAGGAAGTGTATTAGGGTATATGGCATGGACTGCAAGTAATCTTATTTCTGTAACCCTTGTCCTTTCTTACCCTACTGCCTCTCTTCTGTTTGTTAACCTATCTTACCATCTCAATTTAAATTTAATTTGTGAGCTTCTTGGGCAAAACTCTTTGTGTCTTTTCATTTGTTGTGTTTATTGTGGGTTTTTTCCCTTTTGCATGATTTTGAACCACAAAAAATAACATACATTATTGAAAATATGAAAGAAAACTTCCTTCCCTCCCTAATAAAATAAATGGACATGATCTATTTAAATGTGCATCTCTGAAGTGTTATGATTTTGTACCTCTACAGAGCCTAATGTAAGCCTGGGGACCAATGAGCAACACAACCAGTATGGTAATACAAATAAAGAAGTCTGGTCTCCATGTATATACACACCAAGTACTTCTCCAGATGATATACAGACAAAGGAGATCTATCTGCAAAATAATTCCTACTGGTTAAATACAAAAAAACCTGCTGATATACTGCATTGTGATTGATAAATTGGATTTGCAGGACTTCCTAAAGATAAAACAATGTGACAGAGTCAAGGGAATACAATCTCAGCCTCTCCTCAGGACCTGGAACGGAATGCGGACATTCTCCCTTCTTTATGGTCATTCCTTCCAGGCCAGCCTCATGCCTGCAGCATCCTCTTCCCCTGCCTACAGCCACAGCAGCTTCAGTTGTACCAAGGGAATATTTCTTGGGAAAGGAAGGTAGGTGCTGGCACATAGGCAGTTTCTAACCTTTCCTAGGGAAGAGAGACTGCCTGGAAAGAAGAGGCTGTAAGGCAATAGTTACAGCAGTGCAGTAGGTCCAACAGCTCTGCCACCATCCGTCTATCCAGAATAACTTATTCGTGCCCTAGAAGAGGAAAAGAAAGAGGCATTTGTTGAAAATTTGTTCAAAAGGCTGTGCTGAAGAACTATAAACAATACGGTGTGCTAGTTTACACGGACAGAGTAAGGAGGAGGGTACGGACAGAGTAAGGAGGAGGGTACGGACAGTGTAATGGTGCAATTCACTCCTGCTTCCCCTTCAGGCCACGCGTATCCACCCGACTGCCATCTCCAAATACAGCGACTCGACTCTCACTGCTGTCTTGCAAACCTCAAATTTACTCTGCCCAAGCCGGCGGAGTGTGTGATAGAGTCTCCAAAGAAACAAAGGCTTCCCTCAGATTTCACTCTGCTTCTTCTCACCAGCAGCAGAGAAAGGCGGGGTTCGGAGCTTTTGGAGGTGTATCTGCCAGCAGACCAACGCGTGCAGACCTTGTGAGCACAGCCTGCCCCGGCCCGAGCCCCGCACGCCAGCGGAGCAGGGGGTCGGGGGAGCCCCTTCACAGTTCCACAGTCGAGGCTGTGAACTATTTAGATTAGATGAGGAATTTCAAGTGGAAACCACATCTGAATGTGTGTGCGTGCCTGTGCGAAGCTGAACTATGTTTAAAGAAAACAAATGGCTTCTTACAGTACCTCTGTGATGTCCTGTTCTAAAAGGGGGCGTAAGTAACTCTCGTTTTTCCTGCCACTGCAAACTTAAATGGGATCATGGGGGGTGGGGGGCCGTTGGGTCCTGAAAGCAGAGAATCAGGAAAAACCCATGACAGCAACAGTGTGAATAAATTGGTAAGATATGCTGTAAGTAGCTCTGATGCTGAACAAAAATAAAACAAAAAAAATCATATTGCAGCCATTTTAAGATTTCTGCTTCCTTCTTCACCCCTGCCACTAAGCAGCCTTCTTCAACATGTGACAAGAATTCAGAGGGATGCTTGCCAAGTGTTTTCTGACCCAAATCCTAGAGGTATCCTCCATCTGCAGCAACAGACAGCTTGCTGTGGTCTGTCATTACCTTCTGTTTGGTTTTCAACACCAGCTACCCTAGTTAATGAAAGAAGATGCTACCACGGAAGACAACGAACAGACAAACTTTAGCAGCATTTCTGGGAAACTTAGAGGAAGACTTCTCTAATCTTGAATAGGCCAGAATGCCGGACAATAATGACTAAGGGATGCATATGTAAGTGCACTGCAAATAGCAAACTCAGATATTAGGAAAACAGGCTATATAAAGCCAGGTGAAGAGGATTTAAGGACAAGAAATGAAAGGCAGACCTAACCATTCAGTTTCTGTCACAACATCACACCTACCCAACTCGGCCTCTATGTGCAGGCAATAAATGTCATAGTTTGAAAGAGCCAGGCTGTCAGAAATATTTTTCCTCCAGGACTGAGACCCAGCTACACATCCATAAAGATCTTCTATGTAAATGTTTGCATGTGGCCCTTCACATCTAAGGTTTGCAGCAATGCAAGGTATTTAGCAAAATGCCATTCCCCTAAAGGGCAGCATATTTTTATTCTTATAATTTTGCATGGAAATTAAAACGAACATATTTTAACATGGGAAAAGAAAACACTTTTCCCCCCAGCTAGGCACTGCTGCTTCCCTGTGCTGCTGCTGGTGGCCTGATATTTTTCTCTTGCATATTCAGAAACAATTCAAATGTAACAAACGCCCATTTACCTACCACATAAACACGAGGTACTTAAAATGCTTGTCTTTGATAAACCATTCTCCCCTTTGAGGAACCATTAGGCCCAACATGAATGAAGGCTAAAAAGCTACTTAAAGCTTTTGGAGAATTCTCTGGATTTCCAGCTTCACATTTCGGTTACTGCGATGTTTGCATTAAGATGCTTGTCTGAGTTCTGCCCTGCAGGATTCAGAAAAAGAAAAATGTTCCTTTTGTACTGAACACAACCAGTAGGTATTTAGCTATTTTTTGTGTATTATGACAGTACCATCTGGCATTCATCTGCCAGGTACCTCAGGAGAATGTCCCCTTCCTACTTGCCTGTATGATGCTGGCCAAAATGACAGAGTACACCAAAGGTTAACTTCCTGTAATGCGGTCTCTTGGCTTATCTTGAGTAAGACAGTAGTTCCTTTATATTCTTAACTTTGCATTTCACATGTTCTCCTGCCTGCCTGGAAAACAGGGTCATAAGAGATTCTTATGGGTCAGACACCTCCTAATGCGAAGCCAGGGGTAATCCTAACAAACTTAGTAACAACAATCTATAAGGCCAGTTGGCGCTACACATGCAGAAGGAAATGTGAAATTGAAATGGAAATTTGCCCAGTTAGGTTGCTCTGTTCCACTGAAAAGCTTTGTACAGTGGAAGCATAAACAAACCACTGCTCTTAGAAGTCATGGTTCACCTGCTGACTCAAACACTCATGTCTGTCAACCAGCATGAGAGAGGCCAAGGGGACTATCTGTTTGGGTTTCTCTTTTGGTCTCAGACTAATTTATCTTGTCAGTTCCAAGATCTCCATTCCTTTCTTGAAAGGACTATAAAGGAAGTTTGGCTTAGCCGTGCCCTCCAATTATTCGATTATTTTTAAGCAAACAAACAAGAACTTATCATGGACCAGTTCAGATTGCCTAGTTCAGCTCCTGAGTAACTCTTAAAGCTATTTTCATCCTAGCCCCTTCCTCAAACGGCAGTTCCTTCATCCCTTTGAGGATATATACTTTAATACTCCCAACCTGCTTCTTGCAAACAGCCTTTTCAAGAGAAACAAGCCAGTCTTGAGCAATTAAGACCTATAGATCTCCCTTCACTTCCTTCAAAGCCATTGTGGAGGTGCAGCTGAAACCCATTAAATTCAATTGAGCCCAAATGGCCCATAAGTCATATGGAAACTTCCTCTGGGCTTTTAACAAAGAGCCTTGCTTTAAATTCCAAATTACAAACAAATTCAGTGTGTTCAGCTTTCACATAAAACATAAAAATTAAAGAAAACATACAGAGGAAAAGTTGCATCAAATCACAGGGAGCATTATAAGAAGGCACAAGCAGCTACTCTTGTTCTGAAGTTACATTCTTTGGTTAGAAATGTCATATTAATTCATGGCAATATTTTTTTTAGTCTGGACTGGGAGCATGCTTTATTCAGTGTGTGACAAAGTAAAAATGGTGGAATTCATGACCCTATTCTCTCCTCTGACTTTTCCTAACAATGGCTAAAAACAATATATATTCACATATATACACATAATATGATGTGTGTATGTGTATAATTATATTTTATCACATATAGCTACCAGACTAATCTTAGGTTCCTCTATAATAAGTAGATAATAAACATTTATAGACTATATATATTCAACATTAAGTATTACTTTATTGTGGGTCAGGTTTTTATCAAGTTGACAAATTTATTAATGTGGCTTTATATTAGCACTCTCGATCTGTCTAAGATTAGGGATCAATATATGTACTGCAGGATCATAAGTCACCTAAACACTGAAAAGATACAGGCAGATACTGAACTTGAAAATGATACAGCAAAATTGTTCCATAATACATCTTTATTCAGACCCCCCCCATGGGACTGGCATGCTGTAAAAGCCTTAAAAGAGCCTCTACTTGAGGGTTAATTTCACCCTAAGGGCTCTGAGAATAACTGGAGGCCCAGATCTTTATGACTTTGTATCAATTAATGTTTTTTACATTCTTTTTAACAAGAACTTGATGAAAAATATCCTGCTCTACCTATCCTATTTGGCACCCAAGTTACAAGTCATTAGAGGTATCTGAATCAGTTTCAAAAGTGCAGTGGAGTGATATTTTCTGAAGGTAATGGGTCTGAGAACGCAGACGCGCAGATGTTCCCCAGGCACATGAAATTGAAACGAAAAGCAGCAGTGGCTTTTGCTCTCACGGGTAATCAAGACAGTGCCAAGGACTGCTCCAAAATGTAAGGGCTTGGCAGTCAATTCCCGTACAGATCCAACGCCTTTGTCCTCGCGGGGCAACACTGCCCACAGAGGGGGCCAAGGGGGAGCAGGGCACCACTGGCTGATGACGGACTCTGCACCACCGTGGTAGGTGAGTCAGGGTGCTGTGGCACCAGCCCACAGTGACAGACACATGGACTTTGCCTCCTCCCCATATCCCTGTGGCAAATCCGTTCAGCCAGCTTTGTACAGACTCACTTGCAAGGGCAGTTAAGATTATTACATTAAACAGCCAGCTCTGTTTCTCCCATCTCTCCTCCTCCTCCTCCTCTCCATCCCCTAGCCCCTTCTCCCAACCTCCTCATGCTGCTCCCTCTGTGACAGCCCAGAACCACTTCAACTCACTGAACTCAGCAAAAGCAAATACTTCAACGGAGCCTCATACAACAAGTAAGAAGGATGACAGTGCAAGGAAGGTAGAACTGTGAAGCCAGAAGCAGAGAAAGGAGAAGCAGGACTGAATTGTGGCAACAGGGAGCAATCTGCTTTATGGACCCACATCTGAAAGGCATCAAGTTTGTTAAATTAGCAAGAGAATAGGATAGCTGAAACATGTTAGCCTGCATCTAAGAAAAAAAAAATAGAAAATAGGTCAGCATACTATATTTTTATATACATAATGTACTATGTATAGTGCATTATATATATTTTTTATATGTAGCAGCTTGACTCTGACCCCACTCCTTTCTCAACATCTCCAGAAATTCATTGGTATTTAAATCTCACTCCTGACACAGTGATAACAGAAACTACAGAATTTCTAAGACAGATACTGAGGTCTGGGAATATTAAACAGACAAACCATTTCACAACAATGAATTAAGTAACACTTATTGGGAAAGTTTTAAGGGTGGCAGAGAGTGGGAAGGAGAGGAACAACCAAAAACCTAGAAAGGAAAAATGATGCTGAAAAACTATACCTGTTTGGAAGAAGTATGTTCTCTGGTTTATGTTTTTTCAATTGTCCTGCACTGCAGATTCCACAGGAACACTATAAATCTGAAAAACTGTGAGCAGGACGTTGAATTTTGAGTAAGAGGGAGAAGAAGAGGGGATTCCTTCACTCTTTGCTGAATCCCCACCGCCAAGCAATAGCAAATTAAGACTGCCTGAGAAACCAAGTGTGCTGAAATCTCCTGTTCTGGTGGATAAAATTATCTGAGGACAAATTCATCCCCATAGCTATAATGTGGTTACCCTAAGCTTCACAACCCTGAAAATGGCAAGAATTAAAGTAATAATAAAATCCCCCCAAAAACACAAGTCAATATTCTAGCCATGTGGAAGGAAATAATCCAGTATAATTCAGCTGATGTTTAAGGGAAAAGACAGGAAATCACAGGGTGGGTCTGCAGCATTAAACACACCAACAACACCAAATGCAGAGATGCCTGAAGAGCCAACACATCCCCATCTCAGGCCCAGCTCTGACTCAATTTGTCCTGGGCTGACCCAAATAGAGGAAAACACTGGCACCTGTCAGTCACTGCCAGGATACTTTTGTTTACAAGCTAATTCATGAGTGCTTTTCAAAACACTATTTTTTTTTCTGAGCAAAACCCATGACTTCTAATTTGAAAGGGGATTTTAAAATGGTTGTGATTCACAGGGATTTGTGGATGTTTCCCAGGGAGCTTCAAAAGCCTGGACTTTCTTCCCACAACTCCCATAAAACGCAGTTAAAAGTCTCCCATAGGTCGTTAGTTCAGCGTGTTTGGACTGGCAGGGCAGGACAATCACCTGGCAGCCTCCATCCCAACACCTGCGTGGGGCAGAACCCTTACAGATGCTGTCCAAGGCTGTGCCCAAAACTACTCTGCAGCGTGGTTGGGACCAGCATTAAATTGGACAACAGTTACATGTCATTTCCATTTTTGCATGCTACTAATTTATAAAGAAACAGGATAGGACTGGAGGCCAACAGAATAAACCAGGGAAGGGCAGAGGAGATGCTCACTCAGGGAAATGAATATTAGGAAATTTCTTAAGCCAAAAGCACATTGAGGACATCATTATTTTTAACCTAAGAACTATTTTGCATTAATCCAGATTTAGCCACTGAGATTTTCAGCTCCAACTGGTTACAGTAAGTAATGCACTGGAAAGCCCTGGGTGAGGCTTTCCCACCCACACGCCTCACACAGGACTCACTTCCAAGAGCTCTTTAAATGTCATTTCTTGAGTGATGGGTTTCATATACCAGAGCTAGTTGCCTTGCACAATCTGAAGGGAGACCTTCCGTGTTTTGCTTTCCAGCTTTTCGATTCACCCTGAACGTTGCCTTCAGTGATAAAGCTAAAAAACCCCACCCCTGCTTGTTATCCTGACAATATTTAATTCTGACAGCACATTCAATATGCTTCACGAAATACGCAACCCTGTGACTAATGAGATATTTGCACGTAAGGGCCACATACAGTAAATTGCAGGGCAATAAAAGTAAAGGAAAACCATGAACTGATCAGCCAGCTGTTAAAATGATGCAAAGTGTGCCTTATTAAATGTGTTGTGCTGTACCCAGATGCTGACTAGAACTCAGCCCTGGCTCCCTCAGTAAAGCTTCACCTTAAAAAAACTACAGGTCTCCCTTTCTGTTATCACACATTAGCTTTCTGCTTTTCAAATACTGATGGAAGTTCACCTCTCTGCTGTCTCCCTCCGTTCCACTCATCATGTAAAGGGAGCAGTATTTTGATTTTATGTGTGAGATTGAGTCTGCCCCAGTGCTAAGCATCCTATCAGCATATGACCAACTAGCAAAGCTGACATTTTTGCCATGATTATCCACGAAAAGTGTTTCCTACCTCTGATTTACAAGAGCCCTATTCATGAGAAATGATTAATAGCTCACTAGTTCTGCCAAAAAGCACATAAATCTAGACATCCTCTATGCTCCTGACATGCCACTCATCTTGTAGATATGTTCAGATCTCTCTCTTCCTCTCTCTCGCTTATCTGTGTCTGATCCCCAATGGGCACACGCTCATGCTGATTAGGCAATACAGTTGCTGACTGGGACAATTTTAGGCTTATATTACTGATGGCACCCAATTAGAGGCTGCAGAAAGTAGTGTCCTTCTTGGCTTGTACTAGACAAGCATGATTAAGTGTTAAATGCCTTCTAAATTAACAGGCAGTATCACCCATGTGTCTGTTACCACTTATCAGGGTAAGAAACCAGCTCCATTGCCAAGTTTTTTCTGTTCGCAGTTAAGTCTCCCAGGCTGTAGAGTAATAGAGCCGAGCAGAGGGCAAGCTGCACACAAGCATACACCTGACTCAGCTGATGCTTAACTTATTCAACAAGGTTTCACATACTTGGCATTAAACATGCCTTTAAGTGCCCCACTCAGATGTGATAGATTTAAACAAGCACTGTCTGAACCAGGGCCCATGGTATCATTCTCCATCCCCTCACCACCCCACCCTTCGCCCCTGGCCTAATAAAAGCTATTTCACAGTTCTTGAGCATCCTTCTTCTGAAGATCCTAGAGTGTTTTGCAAGTACTAAAAAATGGATCATACCATGCCTACCCATTTTATTCCATAATTTCAATGGGGCCGCTAGCACAGCAACGCACACACACACACACACAAAAACACCAGTAGCTCATTGTGCCTAGTGTGTGAAGAGACTATGAAGGTTGCAGTGCCTTCCCTACGTGCATCCACTATGACACAAGCCTTTAATTGTTCAATCATGTTCTACTTTACAAATGATACAGGCTACAACATGCCTTTTCCTCACTGACTTTGGTGCAGACGGGTTACAGCTTGCCACTGGGTTTTATTTCTGTATTCACAATGTTCACTGTTGTTGCAATCCAGTGCATTTTTAATTTATGATATTAGCATCACACCTCAGAATCATGCACAGCTCCCACTGACATCTCTGGAAACCCCAGCTATTATCCCAGCTGTAATAACAGTAATTAAAAAATCAATTCTATTTTTAATAAAATAATCATAAAAGAGCACATTTTTCTCTAGATGTGTTTTAATAATATTATTGGCACCCATGTTCTGCTCAGTTTTTTCTTTCTTAACTTCCTGATGAGTAATTACTGGTCCAAGCTTACAAGCAGCTATCGTCTTTTGAGTGCACTCATCCTGAATTTTGCCGGATCACACATTTTCAACAGATCCTGTTTGCAGTCATTGGGCTTCAGTACTGCACAAACTACTTCCCAAGTAAATACCTGGAAAGAATTGCAGCAATGCAAAGGGATGTCTTGTCTAGTTGGGCAAGTGTAAAGGCCGCTCCATTCTCCATACACCTGATCTCCAAGCTATCTGGTCCTCTTCCTAACTAATGTGCTTTCATCAAAGCTTCTCAACCACTTCTTTAAAGAGTGAAGAGAAGTCTCTGTAATTTTCATTCCTGTGCCAAAGATAATAAAGTTATTCGTGTTGCTTCTCCAGACATTGCATCTCAAATCCTTTCAGAAGCAGGACATTTTGTCACTTGAAATGGTTTGCCGTGACCTGGTATCAGACCTGTATCCTGCCAGGCTGTTTGTGTAGTTCTAACCACGTGCTACATCCCTGAGAAGGAAGCAGCTGATGACATGAACAGGTGTTCATTGCAGCTGTATTTTGTGCAATGCTGTTTGCAAAGCACATAACCACACAAAGTAAACAAAAACCAAACAACAACAGCCATTTTTGTTGCTCAGCAGGCCCAAGCTTCCCTGGCCAGTGAGTCACAAGACCCAAAGGGCCTTGACTTCCCCCTTGCTCCTAAGCCATGCTCACAGCTTCTTACCTAACATTTCTTCTACTGCATTTGGAGTAGGTCTCTCAGACCGAGTAGCTGAATTCTGCTCAGCTTTTGCTGTGCTTGATTATTGCCTTCCTACAAGCAGTTAAAAATGTGTTTAAATATTCCTATCATTTAGCCTGAAGGAAAACTGTTTAGCACATTTAATATCTTTACCCAGAACCCAGACTTTCTATAGATGTAAGAACCATCTGATGGCAGCCACTAACACTTTGCTGTATAAAAAAATAATCTTCTAAAAGAACAGCTACATGCAAAGTAAATAGAGAATTCTTCTATACAACAACATAACTTACTGCCCCAAGTGCAAAAGATGTTTATAACAGTAAGTTACAAATAGTGAAGGGTATTTTTCACTCTCATTTCTGTGATATGTGCAAAGCAGAGCAGTAAGGACAAGGTGTTAATATTATGATCTTCCAAATGGCACAATCGAGGCAAACGGAAACTGTGATGATGGTATATACCCATTTACTGGGTATATACCCACCTCTCTGCTTTCCAGATAGCAGATAAGCTTTTCCAGATAAAACCTTTGTTCTTTACAGCTGTGCTGAATAACTTAGAATTGAATAGAACACACACAAACAGACTCATCCCAAAAGCTTTCCATGTGTTTTTTTACCTGTCCAAATCTTTCCTTGGCCAGTTCACTGGGAGAAAAACACACCAATTTCTCTGAGGTAACGTCCCTTGGTAGTGCACGTAGGAAAGTGGGTTTGGGGTTTGCTGCACTATCTAATTAGAGATCTGCCGACAGCTCATCTTCACTAAGTTTCATAATTATGTGAATGAGTGTCAGCGATCCTCACTCAGCAGTTCCATGGGAGCTTTCTCAGTAGACACCATTTATCCTACTTCTTTTACTGTCATTCTTATTTCACCATTTGCAGTACTCAGAATAGTTTTCAGATAAAGATGTTGCTTGTTGCTTTGGAGACTCATACCGAAAGCAGAGCAGAGAGGAATAAATGACATTTGGGGTATTTCATTACAGCCATAACCTTAAAGGGAGGAGGGAAAAAAGAGAGAAGTTTAAAATAACATTTGTTCCTCTCATTCACAAAAACATACTGACAAATTACATATTTGTATTCTGGCAGTAGACAACATATTTACAAGAGCTCTTCTGCCTGTCTCCTTTTGTATAACAAAATGCTCTTACTCAAGGTTCAGGCTATTTCAAGGATTGTTCAATGCAGACTTACTAACAAATGCATGATTTAACCAAGGAATGCCCAGGAGTAAGTGTAGGAATCAACACTCAGCTTGACCTTATCCTCCTTTGGCAGGTGCTGTACTTCCACAGACACAAATACAGCTAGAACAACTCTCAGGGAAAGAAAAGAAAAAAAAAAAGAAGGAAATCATTTTCATGGATCATTTACCCTAACTTTTCAAACTCATTTCCTATTTATTTATGAAAATAAGTATAACACAGCATTTAAATTCAAATTAGTCACTTAAAGAACCATGATACAATGAAGTTTCTTATGGCACTATGCATGCTCTGGATGCTGTTTTGGTCATCCTTAAATCAAAAGAACAATCTGTCTAGCTGAAGTTCATTATGCCATTTTGTGAGTAAAGAAATGAATGGATATCAGTACCCAGTAAGACTTGAAATGTAGGATGCAACTTTCTCTACCACTGCTCATTTTTCAAAAGCATGTGTTTAAACTTCAAACACTTAATGAGAGCAGTGACTACTCTCATCTGCTTGGCATAGTGAAATGATACCAAATAAATCGTGACATGTTTTGGGAGAATTTTATCACTAAATATTATGCGCACACAGTCTTGATCCTTACACAGTTTGATGAAAAAAAGCTCAAACGAGTAACATAAAAGTTTTTTTTTTCCCTAAGCTAAGAGAGTCTTGCATGACCTAAGCTCTATTTTCTTTACTTAAATAAAGAAACTGAAAATCCAAATCTTGATCTTTCTGAATAAATTAATGCTAATTAAGTAAGGAAAGTAAAAGTTGGGTGGTTCTAGCATGAACAGAATCAAAGCACGTCCCATTATTTAGCTAATACAAGCAATTTTGTTAAACAAACTATACCTTTGTTCTGTAAATATTGGAAGTTAGGCTTTGGACAGATGTTCCCTGCTGTATACAGACATGCTAGGAGACGGTTAGAGCCCCAGCTGTTGATCATCACTTCTTTGCAGAGGTTACTGCCCCCTCACATTTGTTGGCAGAGCTTGCTTACAGAAAGACTCCCGCAGCCACTTGAAGTTAAAGTGACTGGCACTACTATTTAGACAGTTTAAGCTAACTAGCACTGTTGCTGAGAGAGTTCGTGCCTGTCTGTACCTTTAAACTTCCAGTGTTCACATGACTGCAAGTTCTCACAACTTCTGGTCAGGGCAGAAGCTTTTCTCACCTTTTTGTGTAGCACCAGAAATCAAATCCCCAATGCCATGCTTGTACATTTAACCTTAAGTGCCTCCTAATTAAACACTGACAATTGTGTTAAATGTGCTAGCCAGCTCCAGTCCTGTTTCTCCTCTATCCTTCTGCTTTGATTAGCTTTCAAATCACTTTTGCAAGTCTGTGCTATTCGAAACAACAATCAAAATCTGTGTATTTCGCTGAGCAAAGGCATCCTGCAGACCTCTTTGACACATGTAAGGATACACTATCTCAGGATACACAAAATGCAGCTCTGATGCAGTGATATTGGGAGGCACCAGGCTATGGCCAGAATACAGTATGTTAGACATGCTATGATGCTCTAGACAAGCTCCTCACCTTTCTCCACTATTTTCTCACCTACAAAGGAGTGAAACTTTTGCAGTGTTCTTTGAAATATGAGTGAAAAGTGCTATGTGTTTGTGTATGATAACTGTTGTTAAGAATATAGATCCACTATTCTTTGGCTGCTTAAAAAAAGAAAATGCATCATTCAAGAATTTCATCAACAGATCATTCATATTGGTATGCGAATAGTTATGATGTTAGTACAAAGCAAGGTTTATTTTCTCACTCTTTTAAAAGTAATATGTGTCTATTAGTAAATTCCAATATATCATCAATTAAGTGATGCATTGAATTCACAACTGTTTTTTGAGGGCTTTTTTCTGGTTTTCATTCCTAGCAGGATATTGATTAAGCTGCAGAACGTATCATTCACAGCAGGCTATTTATGTGATGGTGTCCATAGCCAAGTGAAACTGATATGTCTAACACCTTTTCCCAAGAAAAAATATTATTTTGCAGACAAAACAGAAGTTATCCAAGGCTTTAAAAAATTTTTTTTCTGATTCTTTCCTTCAGTGTAGAATTACTTTATTTTCATGCATTTGTCTACTTCTTCTACTGCTTGAGTTACAGATAATACCAAGTAGCAAATACGCCAATAACCATATTAAAAGAACATTACAGATACAAAGTCAATCAGTCAAAACTTACAACCTTACAAGATTTCCCAGACAATTGCATTTCAGGCCCCTTGGCATACACACTGCATGCAGGACTATGGATGACGACTATTTTTTCCCAAAGCCATTTCAACATTCAGTGAACAGACGAGATGCTAACTCTTACATACATGAATGTTCAGGTTTTGTTTTTAATTCTTACTGCTCTCCTTGAAACACCAGAAATACAGATATTTACTGACCTGTACTCAAGACTTGCTACAAAGATAGACTTCTGGATGTCTGTTGACTTTTCTGTCATGCCATCCTTGTATTACTCGAGTGTTTTGCAAGCAAGAAATCACCCATATGATTCTGTGAATGGGATGAGCTTCCCCTCATTCTTGCAGGTGAAAAGGTCATACAATGACAACTTGGAAAATATATAGTCATTGAGTAGTTTCCCTTAAATCTCCACAATTAAGTAATTTTCCACCACATCCCTTCTATGTTTTAACAGTTCTCTTGCACGTGCACTAGGTCATTTGGAAAGCCTGGACCCTGACAACATTGCGACCCATTGCCTCTACCTCCCAAGTATTGAATTCTTTCTCTAAATCATTGGATATACATTTATTTTTAAGACAAGCAAAAAAGCAACACATTTCTCTTAAATTTGTTCTCAGGAAAAAAAAAAACATACATTTTTTCAGAAGCTTTAGATATTCTTTCAGATGCAGTCTCCCAGCCTGTACCTTTTCAGTCCAAATAATATACATTTGACAAACCTATAAGCAACAGAAAACAGGGTCTTTTGATGAAAAATGTCGAGCAAGCTTAACTATAGGTGGCTTTCACAGCTTCACCTATAATTGATATCTCCTAAAATGAGTCTTCTGGTAATCCAGATGAAGCCAGCAACTCAATAACTCTCTGCATACCTACACAAAAGACTGAGGCTGTGCTAAGAGGTCTCATTCATTCCTCTGATGATCAGAAACAAACAGGCATCAAATGATTTTTATCATGCAATCACTGTTCACCGCCTCAGCAGAGTACCTGAATACAGTACAGAGGTACAAATGAGCATCTAAAGCACAGATGAGTATCTAAGCCCCCTCCTCCGACATTCCTACATAGGAACCAGTAAGCTGGCAAATTATTACCGCATAAGAAAGCCAGAAAGGAAAACTTCACTTGCAAATAAACGACTGCTAGCTAGTTTGGAAGAAATACATTACTGTGACCCAGCCAGTTCTTACCCTGGTGAGTCATGGCTACATCTATCCTGATTTGGCCAGCAGTAATTACCAGAAATGTCTTCTCATGGTCGACACTATTCCATAAAGGAAAAGATAAGAATGGAAAAGGCCTTGTCCCTAATAAACTTGGCTCTGTGTCATTGTAGAAAGAACCTTAAAATATGACTGACATCTGCATTCCCCTTTGTCTTACTCTGCTTATGTTTCTCGAGCCAGCTTTTCTCAAGCTCGGTTTTTATGTGTGTCTATGGACTACATGAGTAAATCATTGCTCTATCACAGCTCATTTACTCAACATACTACAACGTATTGTAGTCCCATAACGGGCTAAGAAATCCTTGATGATTTAAAACTCTGTAGTATACTACTGCACTTAGTAGAATCACTAAATAATAGTAAAATAAAATATGTCATTAACTGAATAATTATTTTATTTCCCTCCGTGGAAGTGGAAGGAAGCATAATTCATGTTTTTTTATGGAAATGAAAACTAACACATTCAACTAACCAGGGGTGGTTTCTCCCTTTTTTTAAATCAGAAAAATATTTTTCAGCACATATTTACTTTTTCAAGATTGTCTTGACATCTGTTCTTAAAAAGCACAATGAAAGGCTTTTAACTACAAACACTGATAAAATATGGTAATGCTCTGTTTTTCCCTGCTGCAGAACTGCCAAGTAATAAGGATTTGCATGACTAAGCTTCTATTACGCTGACATATGCAAAAGTGAGGAACAATCTTTTTTTCTGGTTTGACAACACTTAGAAGGGAAACACTCCTTTTACTCTCCTCTAGGACATGTTGGGCCCCAGACAAGATGAACAGCATTATTCAACCAAATCAATTTTTAAATGGACGTTGAAATGCTGAGTTCTTTTAAACAGAGACACTTGGATAGCAACTTTATTATGTGAGCTAAAAGGCGCTAGGGGTTTGACTAACACTTGCAAACATACAGTATTTCATTTGACATGCCTCTACACGTCTCTGCCACACCATTCACAATCTGCTTCCTAGAACTTAAATAAATGGTCAGTTAAGTTTCTTGAAACACCTTTGCAAAACTCCCAAATCTGTGAGCAATACAGTGGATGAAAACAATATCCAGCTAAAGGATAAAAATGTTAATAAATATTTTCAAACTTAGGTGCTTAAGGTTATTTTCACACCAGTAACTTCCATTGGCCAACTTTCCTTTGTGAGCAGTATCTGCAGGTCCAATTGACTTGAAGTGACTGTCAGGTGCTCAGTTGCCTAGAAGAATATGATTTATCAGTCTAATTTTAAAATGTTGCCCTCTTTCAGAATGAAATTTCTCCCTATTTACTCACTATCTTCCATTGTACTGTACAGTATATCACAACTTGGATTTCAACAAAAATCACAACAAATTGCAAATAAAATGTAATTTGGGACTAAGGTACTCAGGGATAATGAGGCACCATTTCTTTTCTAGACACCAAATCCCTACCACAACTTTCAGCATACATCTCCTTGAATGGTAACAGACTCAGATGTGTGTATCTCCAGCCTGTCTAGAGCATCTAGATACCACATACAAAACAAGACATATCCTTAGCATGTCTACTAAAAAAAATGGTGTATTTCTGAAGATAAAACTGTCAGCTGCAAGATGTTCAGAAGCTGGCTAACAGAGTACAACTATTATGCCGTTTCTTATTACAACTATTCCCCCAGACAGGGTGAGTAGCCTGTGGAAGTCTGTGAGAAAGAAGCATTTCCATGCTTCCATAGGATGCCCACATTTGTAAAGATGCAGAAAGAGAGCTAGGATTCAATACACATCAATCTCAGCCTCTTGCAAGGAATTAAATGGACTTTGAATGGTGAGTCCAGCTTGGCCAGCAATTACAATTTTTAACATATAGATACTGAAAGTTACTAGAATTGTAATTAAAGCAGGCAACTGCAAGGAAGAGGCCACTGTCACAGATCCTCAGTGCATCGCTGCTGTCACTACACCTTCGACATCTCATTGCTGCATTCTGGATAAACTTTCATTAATGGTAATCACCAGCAGCTATCTTCAGCTTAGTTTTGTATATAATGAAGCTTAAATCATTGTGTTATCTGCCTCTTTCCATCTGTTTACCTCTTCCCACTCCCTCCCTCTCCCCCAGCCTCCCTCACAGAAAACTTTCTGAGCTGTTGGCCAGCCCAAATCAGTGACTGCGCTAAGGGAAAAGCAGGCAGAGCTCAGCTAGTAGTGGGCACGTACAGCACTGAGCTAAACACGCACACTGCTCTTTACAGAACAGCGCGTCTTTAAAGAGACGGAGAACAACCAGCATGGTGCACCAAGAACAGGAAGGGACAAGGGACACCATGCCAACAGCAACCACATTTTATTAGTCACACTGCTTACAGACTGATTTCTTTCCGTGGTGATTCTCCCCTACGTGGTCTGTTTGCGTTTTGTACGTACCCACTGATAGCACTGATACTGTCAGAGCAGAACAGGTGGAAATGCCCCCAGGAAAAGACGGACTGTTTCCTAGTGACCTGTTGGTGGTCACTTGGGACAAAAGAAAGATGGAGACGACACAAGGAATAGAAAACAAATTTAATAATTATACAGTAAGGAAGTAATCCTCAGTGTCTTTCTTACCTAACTATATATGTACATACAAAATTAGGATATTTTCCTGCTTACTGTTTTTTCAGTAACTCACCAAGTATTATCTTAATGCCAAGAATAATAATTTCCATTAAAACTTATCAGTAGGCAGCAAGTGTCCTGAAGAAGACATACATTTCCTTCCTTTCCCTTTTTTCCCTTCCAGAACCACTCTCCTCAAGCAGGGAGTCTTTTTTACTAGCATTTAAGCTGAGAAATGCCACACTCACAATCACAGGAAAATCAGATAAATAAGTATGGAATTAACCCCTGATTTAATTATTTGGAAATACTGTCTTCCTGATTAATGTCTCCTTTGGATTATCTGATGAATGCTGCAGTTAACTAACTTTCTTTTGATCCTCCTACTGGGAAATATAGAAAGGATGAGATGGTGGGGGTGGATAATTATGCTCAAGAAGATGAGAGTATCTGATCCACACTAGGAATGCTAAACTCAAGTAGTTCCTTCTCAAGACTCCTACTACAAACTAGAGATGCCAGTGTGAAGCTGTTTAGCCAGTTTCAAATTGGTAGATGTTCTCATGTTCTTGCGACACCTGGCATATGGTGAATGCATTGAGACTTGTAAAAAAACATTGATTCATTGTTAATCATTCAGAAAACAGCCAGAGATTCATGGTAACCCTGTATTTCTGGAAAAGTACAACTACACCCCAATTTTTATCTGTTTTATGAGACAGAAACTGCAGGCGGGGTTGAGAACAGAATATGAATCCTGATCTGTTATACAGAATTTTGGGGAGTGTATTACACATGGTGAGCTGTGCAGATTCAAGAAGTGACCTCACAGTTGGGAGACTGGTATGAACTGTGCACTTGTCAGCGATGGGCTCAGCCTTGCACAAGCAGCTTCATTCAAGGCTTGAATTGGATCTCTTGTCTTTTGCATTGTAATGGCTGTATTCTGATCTCCTAGTTTGACGCAATTACTTTTCACAAAACATACACACTTCACATGCGCCTACTCCAGGAAAATATTGATTCGTCTTTGCACAAGGAATATTTAAAGTATTTTTTTATCGGAAACTTGCCATTTCACTCTCCCACCTGTGATTCTCGGTAGTTAAACTTCAGGGTCTGAATCCTCACTTTGATCTCCAACAGGAAGGCATGTTAATTACTTGTCTTGTTTAAAATCACTGCAGTGCTGCATCAAGCTTAGCAGGAGAGATGTTCAGATTCAGCAGTGCCTGCTACTTTTTTTCTTCCTGTCTCATCAACTCTGCTGAGCCTCAGAAGAGAGCCAAAGTGAAGGCTGACCCTGTGGAAGAAGTGGACCTCATAAAAGACACAAAAGGGGTAGGCACAGCATGTAGAGGATAGGTGGATTGAGAAGGGAGTTGAGCAGGTCTTTGGTGAGTGGAGGATAGTTGGGAGGGAACATTGTAGAGGCCAGTAGGGGGTGAAGAGCAAGGAAGTGAAAGCATGCATAGCTGTGCAGTGGGAGGCCAAAGCGGGTGAAGGATGAGCTGAAATGTCCGTTCTTGGAGCTCTGAAACGGAGAACCTGCCCTGTGCTAACACTGAGTAACACAGACCAGGCCTCCAGGCCCCGGGCTGTTCCCTCTGTCCTGCAAAAGTGGAACATTTCAGCATCAAATTATCAGTGCAGCCAAGGAACAGCTGCCAGGCTGCCCTTGGGAGCAAATGCAATAGCACCTGGGGCTCTCGTCACCAGGTGCTATCCCTGAGATTGGAAAAAATTAACTCCTAAGATATTGCATGTCCACATACAGCAGATAGAAAATGTACAGCTAAGCATTATAAAGTCTTGGATCAAGCTGGGTAAGCCCTTGTGAATTCTGGGAAAGCTGTGGATTTGAAACCATACCTCACTGGGCTCAGTTCTGCTGTAAAACAAAAATGAAGAAGCATCACCAATGGATAAACAACATCATAAATCCTGTTGTTTGGCTCCTCTTTTCATTGCAGCACAGTGCATGTGGTGCCCCAGTCAGTGAATAAAAATGTACCCAAAAAAAGGGTAATAATCTTTAAGATTGTACTCCTCTCTGTTCATCAATTACATTAATAACACACTCAATATGCCAGCAGACAGGGCTTTATTGAAGTAGATGAGATCTAAGTATATTTTCATCAAATTAAAGCATGCCAATAAATTAAGGCATCCTATCGGGGTCAGCTGTAAACTTCACCCAGGACAGCAAAAGTGCTAGTAACCAGGAGTAAATTCTGCCTCTATGTGAGGCTCCCTGTATTTTTTTGTACTTTGTTAAACAATGCAAAATACTGATGTTATTATTTAAACATATCTTCCAAAGAATACGGGAACCACTGCAAAATCAAGAGATAAATGATGTGATAGGGAAGAAGTTTACACTTAGATCAGTTAGTTACACTGCACCTCCGGATTCCCTGGAAAATGTAAAAAGCAGGCAAGTGAGTTACATGGCGCAAGACAACAAGGAGCACATAAGGCTGGGTTTGTTCAAAAGTGCTTCCACAAAAGAAACAGCTATATAGCTATCCAATCCAACTTCACATCTGCTTCCAATTTCATAGTCTTCTGTGTCTTTGATGAAATCACAATTTTTCCCAAAAGGAATTGCAGCGCAGTTGAGTAAAGAAAGGTCTATTGATAAATCCAATGCATCGTTTACAGAGTGATGCTTCAGGGGTTTTGGGGGGGGGGGGAGAAGGGTTTAGTCTCATAATGTTTTGCTGCATCTCTAAAGCTCCCTTTACATGTCACCACCTTCTAACCTACGAGGCAGTCTATTTCAAGCCAGACTGAACTACCTCCTTTCTTTTTATCAGGGTCTCCAGGCATCTTAGACACTCGCCTCCATCTAAGCAGACAACTCTGAAATTTTTTTTTTAGCTCACATTTTTAAGCAATGTGCAGCAGCACAGGTTCAAATCCACTTGACACTAGCATGTCCTTTTCACACCCTCTCCAAAGAGAGCAGCAAAAAAAGAGTAACACATCTACAATAAATTATGCTTTTTTATTTCTGTTTCTTTCATAGAAGCTCAAGAAAATTCCTTAGCCTACTAAGAGCACCACTCAGATAGTTCTTACAGTAAAGCTAGCCCTAGCTATGGGTTAGTTCACATTTCAGATACTTATATAAAACTCTTGGTCCTTTCAAAGTTAACAGAAATCAACAGGGACAAGACACACTGCTCATGTTTCAAGGCACACAAAAACTTTGGGGTCTTGTCTGTCATCAGCCAACCATTTTCTGCTCTGCAGCCTTGTTGTCAGAAACAGTCCCCAGGCTATGCAGGACACATAGCTTTTCAGGGGGACATGAAAGGTAATATAAATTGCTATCCGACACAATTGAGCCTGAAATCTGACTTGGATAAGGATGCAAAATTCCACTGAAGTCAGGGGACCTGTGCTTATTAATGTCAAGGCTTCATTTCACCCATTAAAAAGTGAACTGTCAGCTAAGCTATGCTCTGTGGACTCTTGTGGGATTTCCTGCCTTCTTAAGTTACGCATTTCCAGTTTGCCTACAGTCCCGTTTAAATGTACAAATTTAAAAGAAATGCATTTCTAGGGACAAAGGATAGTCTGCCGACATTACATGATGCTTCCAGTGTTAAAAAAACCCCCACAGAAATATAAAGTATTTAACGTAAAAGCACACCTATCCCCCTAACAAACGTGTGTGGAGGAAAGGCTGAGTATTCCTACACGAGATAGGAAGGTCAGGTCAACTGTAGGACATAGGCCTTAGTGCTGATCTGGCCTTTTTTGCAGAGTAAATCTTCAGGGATTGTAACAGTCAACCTGATGCTTAAGACAGACCAAAAAAAAACCAAACCAAACCAAATAAATCCTCTCAACAAAAAACAAAGAGCCCAACAACTTCTTCCTTTCCCGCAGCCTAGACAAAGCCATGAACGGTGCAATAGGAGTGCTAATTTACTTAACACAGTTTCTTATTTCAGCACCTGTCTGGGGGCCTGTGGAAGCTTTGGGACTGGCTAATCCACTGAATAATCTTTAATCAGACAGTAATATTAGGTGCTAATAGCTCTGATAAGGGGGCTGTTTAACCCAACTGTTAACACAAAGGCGTGCCTGCCACAACGACTATTTCAACAATGCATTTGCTAGTGATATTAATTAAAACTAATTCCTTGCAGGCCACAGAACGCACAGAGTAAACCCACACGGAAAATGTCTAGATTCTACCATGACAAATCACATTAAAGCAAAAAAAAAAAAGAAAATTATCCTAAGGCAATGAAATTTGTCTCAGAAAATATACTCTCTTGGAAATTCTCAAATTGTAAATTCACAGCAAAGCTGAAAAGGCCTTTAATAGAGTCTTCTGAATGTACAACTATATATCTTTGACTCTGTCCTGTGACTTCATAGAAGTCATTAAAAGCTTCTTGTAACTCAAATACAAAGCATTGAGCCTTGCTAAAGGTCCTGAGGAGACAGTAATTTATGTGTCATTTAGACAACTTTCCAAGACTAGAGTGGTTTAAGTGAAGCAGCAGTTAAGTCTCCTACATAGGTTAGCAGTATTTTATCTTTTTTTTTATTTCTAGAGAGCATTAATAAATTTTAAAAATACGTTTATCAGGCTATAAAAGGGTAAATTCTTAAACCTCTGCATACAAATTTCAGGCATAAAACTTATAATTAGTTAATCTGGAAAATCTTAGTTAGGATTATATAAATGATGTCTTATTCTTCAGAAGTGTTTAGTCTGAAGAAAACTGTTTATCTCTCCAAAAGTCCTAAAATACTAACAAGAATACACAACTTAAGGGCTTCAGTATTCGAATTAATCCCCAAGGATATTTTGGTTAAGAGATAAATTGTATCCAGGTTAACTCCTCAGCTAATTTTCCTCTGGAGTCTGTGAATGGAGAGACAGTCAGTAAGCAAAATGAGAAGCTATTATCCATGTGAATGTACAGCCCTAAAGCTGTACTCAGCTGTGATAGCATCTGCCAGGACCAGTAGGAGCCATAACCTCGGAGGACAGAAGAGTGTTAGGAAAAACCACACTCCAGAAATATGTGCAATGCTCAAACACTCCTCTACTAAAATGGGAGCAGTGGACATAAGCTTCCAATATTGATATGTTAAAGTTTTCTTGCTAGCAGATCAGTGCCAAGCTGTGTGTTATCTATCTCCGGGCAAAGAAGATTAAAAGCCATCTGGACATAATCCTGGGGAAATCTGCTCTAGGTGACCCTGCTTGAACAGGTAGTTTAGACAAGATGACTATCAGAGACCACTTCCAGCCTCAATCTTCCAATCATGAAACTAAAAGGAAAAAAAAATCTATTAACACCTACTCAGCTACCTCACTGAGGAGTTAACAGGAAATAAGTGCGTAGCTTTTTTTTGAAAATGATGCTGCAGTGTTTCTGGAGCTCCATTCACTTTCAGCAGTTAGTAAGGAATGTGAGAAAGCTTTCCTTTACAGGTTTTTTGCAAACCTTTAGCATTATCTTAATGCAGTTTTCTTAAGTGAATTATTTATTAACTTAATACTCTCATTGATTCACGTAGGGAACTCCCACAAAAGCAATCAACTGGGCTTCTCAATGCAAAACAATAGTAAGCATTTAAAGGGATATTCTTCCTTTGATGCACATAGGAAACTCCCATGAAACAATAATAGGAAGTGTTCAAAGGCTTATCTTGCTAAAAATCGTGCGAGATAAAGACAACTTCTTACTATATCGGTTTTGGTGTTGCTTCGAGGTTTTGTTTTTAACCTGATTTACATTATGCATTACTGAAAGTTAGCCTGGACTCTGTTTAAGTTTTCTCACAGAATATAATTTGTTCTCTGACTGGCATTACCAAGTTCTTCTGCAGTTTCTTTGAAAATGCATTTCTTGTGGAATCACCACTCACTTCATAAAACAGAGTATCTGTTACAGGATTTAAACATGATCTCTATTCTGAAATAAAACATTCGTACAAGATACTGTTTTGTAAAATAGTTTGTCCCATAATAGCTGTGTCAGTTAGTTTCACCATTTAGATGTGTTCTAAGCTTAGCTGGGTAGAATTTTAAATTTGCATTAACAGAAACTCAGGCTTTATTGTTTTATTACAAGCCAATCACTTCCTGGTTCTTAGTAAATTTACAGCCCAATATTCAACGGACTGTAAATTGCTAAATAGATTTATGTTAGCCAGGTACTGGGTTGAGCTATTTTATTGTTTGGGAGGCAAATCCATTTTGTCCGGGAGTAGATTTTTTCCCCAAGGAAAATGCATTAAAGCTATTGGAACTGAGAATTAAAAGAATCCTTGTATCTCTCAATAAGGTTGTGCAAATGTTGATGCCTTATGGAAGTAATTTGTATTAGAAATGCTGTTGTCATACATTAAAAAGAAATAGTATCTTAGAAACTTAAAAAGCATCCCAATTTTCCAGAGTCCTTTGATTCAAGAGACGTCAAATTACTTTGCAGTTTTTCTTGATACCAACACAATGTTGGTAAATCATGGCTATAATCATCATGTGACCACAAAGAATTATCTGTCGTGATAGAAACATTTCAAATAGCAAAGGACAGACAGCTGCTAATCACCATGGCAGAAGGTTTTAGACAAAGGGCATTTCTTTGACAATTACTTGAACTGTGGTACTTAAACTGGTGTCCATTTTCTTTGTCACTTTATCCTTGACTTGATCAACATTCCAAATCCTGCCCAGATTCTGTATGGAGCCCAGCAACAGCTAGATCGAAGACATTAAATGAAAATCCACTTAGTTTAATGCAACAAGAGTGGCTTTGTGCTTAGGCTTTGCATCCAGTCATTTATTTTCTCCCCATGGATAAGACTTTACCTTTCAGAACAAGAACCTCTCAGTTTCTCCTCATTTCCCACAACTGTTGTTATTGAATGAACTGCCATCCTCACACAGGCATTGGCATCAGTAAATCTGATGACAGATCATCTTTTTCAATGAATATACCCATTCCACTGCCCCCATCAAAAAGGGGGTGTGACATTAAGGAGGGCCAAAAAGATGATGAGACCGTTGGAACACTTTTCCTATGAGGAAGGGCTGAGAGAGTTGGGATTGATCAGCCAGGAGAAGAAAAGGCTCCAGGGAGACATCATTGTGGTGTTTCAGTATCTAAAGGGGGCCTATATAAAAGAATGGGAAAAAACTTTTTAGCATGGCCTGTTGCGACAGGTCAAGATTGGGGTGATGTTTTTAAACTAAAAGATTATGATTAGAAATAAGGAAGAATTTTTTTTTTACAATGAGGGTGGTGGAACACTGGGACAAGTTGACCAGAGAGGTGGTGGATGCCCCATCTCTGGAAACGTGAGAAGCTAGGTTGGATGGGGCACTGAGTAAGCTGATCTAGTTGAAGATGTCCCTGCTTATTGCAGGGATATTGGACTACATGACCCTTGAAGGCCCCTTCCAACCCAAATTATTACATGATCTTCCTGGCCAATGAAAATGCAGACACACACACAGACACATACATACAGAAGAACTTGTTTAAGACAGCACTCATATTCTCTTGGGATCACCAGTGAATTAGGCCTCTCTTTAGACTGGCACAACCCACAACCCCTTGTTCCTTCCTCTGAGGCACAGAACACTCTGCTGTCTAAGGCCATCTGGACAATTTTACTGAACGTTGGCTAGAGAAGAAACTTACTCATCACGCTGACCTTCCTTGTTGCCTTATGCTTATCCTATGTACCCTTGATCCTAAGCTTTCTAAAGGATTCTCAGAAATTACTTTTGCCCACATAGAGGAAGTGTCAGAAGGCAGATTTTCTCTGTACCCATCTGGAATAAATAGTGTACTTATGATCAACAACAGTTTGATCCTAAACTGAAAGACTGACTCTTACCTATTTCTGCCAGTATAAATATTTTCTGAGGATATAAATCCCATCTCTTTGTTTTAATGGCATGTTTCAACATTGTGGTAGAGATGGAAGTACTCCTCTTCAGCAACTGGAAGTTACTTTGTTTAGAAAGATCCGTATTTGCTTTTGTTTTACAGAGAAAAGCCAATATTTCATGGCAGTGAGTCCTCATTTTAATGGATGTTCTCTTTCAGGGATTATTGACCTGTTAGAAATTTCTAGCTGATGATGAAGAAGGCAGAGACTTAATGTGGGAAGATGAGAACACATTGGAGAGTTCTTGTTTGTAACATGAGCCTCTGTACCACGACTTTCAGATTACAAACATGAGAAGCTATTAAGGAAAAAAAGAGCTTCTTTGGAGTGAACAAAAGTTAGGCGAATTTCTCTTACTAAAATTCTCTTAGTAAGAGAATTCACTCTCTACATGCTTGTGCACACCACATTATGGCATTACACCTCAGAAATTGATTAGAAGCAAGGGAAAAGGTATACCATTTTTCAGAAGCAGGTATATCCATGAAGAGGAGAAGGAAGAAAACTTGACTGGTCAACTTACAGTCCTATTTCTGGATTCCGCAACCAGAAGCACTGACAAAAATTTTCTAATAGAATGATTTCCCATCAAAACATTCTGGACAGAGACTAAGGATGACAGGCTTCCTGGTTCTTCTGGCTCTACATTACCTTGCCAGGTGGGCAACTGGAGGCTGCATTTCATTTATTAAAATTATGAGGCATGCCAGGTGTGGAAATGGTTCAATTTTCAGCAGTTGGTGCATTACAGAATGTAACAATAGACAAAGTTATTCCAGAGTGTGCTTTTCTCCAACTCAAATTAAAAACCTTTCCCAAAGTCAAGCTTTTCCTTTTTCTTAGCCATTACAGCATATGCTGATGTACACCCTTGTCAAAAGAAAAGTTCCATTGACTGCAACAATTGGAAATTACATCAATAATTTCATGTTGTGAAAGGAAACATTTTCAATCCTGCCAAATTCCATTGTCTTTGTGACCTCGTGGCTTTTATCCCTCTGGCTAAGGGAGTCCCAGGGGAATAAAAAGGCAAGGTGCTCATGGCCAAGCACTGCCAGTGCTCTAAGATTACAAATGAATGCCTTATCTTAAGTCATCGTTTCTTTGGGAGGGTTGGCTGTATGGGTGGCTCCTCTTCCAGGAGGCCTCAATCAAGTTAAATCAACATATTCTTAGAATTAACATGGAAAATCTAGGGGAACACAGGTGTTCTCACATTATTCCCACATGTCAGTAGATGATTCTGCCTTCTGTAGTAAAAAACCCAGACTCCTTACAGTGTAAATGGCAGAAGTGGTGCACTCATGATCTAAGCACATCCATGTACCGGGAACCTATCAGTGAAATAGCAAAGAAGGAAGACCGCCCAAGACTGCAGAGGTGAACAAACTGTGGTTTACAGTTTACTGCATGCTTTGACTATAATTTCAACACTTTTGATTCCATCTGCCCCCTTTGATTTCTGAGATGTGATTTTTCATATCTCTGTATACAAATGTGTGTGTAAATTGGCATTACAAACACATAAAGGTTGTGTTGAAAGCTGTCATACTGTTTTTGTAAGAGTATATTATGAAAGTCATTGTTTTCTTTTTCACATCCTAGCAAAGAAAAAATACACATACATATATGGGTCAACATTGTGCAATCTTAGCATAATTCAGCTGCTCTCCTTTGTTACTTGTTCCAAGGAAAGACAGATTATGAGATCCTTGTATGTATTTCAGAAAAAAAATGAATATAAATATTTAACACAAAAATTATACCTACAATGATACCGTGTGGTAGCTGGAGATTTTGATTCTGAAGTTCTCCAGTTATTTCATGCTGCAAGATACTTCTGCCAAAGTGTGTATCCCAACTGTGGCAGTAATTCTGAAATTTTTAGTAATCTGTTAATGAGAAAGAGTCTATTTCTAGCCTAATTTTGTATTCCTGCTGATGACAGTAGATATATTCTGCAAAATACTGTGATAAATATTACAGCATTGTTTATTTTATCAGAATGCAAATACAAATGAAACGTGGATAGTTTAGAGATAAATGTAGCTATCCCTAAAGAAGGCTAATTTCTGTTTTAGCATTTTTCTGAGATCTCAGCTTGTTTTAAAACTCTGCAAGATCAGGGTCTTTGCCCTGCCTCTCCCTTTTCTTTTACGGTGTGACTGCCTTATATAAAGTGATATTCGCATGCCAGAAGGTAGTATGTTTATGTAGCAGTTACCCAGACCTGACAAGTACTGTGGTGTATTTCTTTTGAAATTTGCCCAAGGTGGGGTTATTTCGCCTGCTTTGACAAATACTACGCGCACTATCCGCATTACGCTGGCACATCTACCTCGGGTTCGTCAGCATCTTATTACCGATGCTGTTGTTTTCAACTCTCAATACAGTATGGAGAAAGCAATAACGCACACAAACAAACCTATCTTACCAATCCTTTTTAAAAACAAAGCCTTAAACAATGACACTGTGCAATAGCCTTGAGTGGGTTGTTGTTGGTTTGTTTTTTTTTTTTTAATAGCTGTGTTCTAATTCTTCAGAGAACAGAAAGGGGAGCTTTGAAAAGGTGCTAATAGACCATGAATTTGCAGCAGTGTAGCTCACAGCTAACTAAGCTCACTCCCACTTCAAGCTCCGGCTGGAGAAAAAATGAGGGCAGCAACAAAAGTGAATTAAAAATCATGCGAACAGTCCCAGCAACAACCAGGGCAGTAGCAGCTTATAGGATCAGCGTCGTTTGGCAGGGTGCCCGTCATACCATGACCTAAGAGGGCCAGGGCAGGAGGATATCTTGTGCCTTGCAAAAAAAGGATGGAGCAGGGTGCCGGGGAGGGGGATGGGAGCAAAAAAACATCTTTTAAGCCTATGTTGAATTAACTTGCTTTACAGAACACTGACAGCAAATTTCTAGGTCTTTTCAATGTGTTTGGAGAGTTCTTCTATAATTTATTTTATACTATACACAAATATTCTCTCTGGATCAGCTGCCCTACTGGGAGAGATTACTACCGCAATGCCCCTCCTCCTGCCTGGAGGTATTGTCCCCTCAAAGCACCCAGAGATGCTCATATGCCTTCTCCAAATGTAGCCGTGGTTCCATGACAGTACGATCCGATGTAAGCTGGGGCTGCCACAAGTCCCTCCTTCCCCAGCTGCTGCCCTTCCCTGTGCTAGCAAGGATGCTTCTCTGGTCTCCCACTGAACTGGTTCAGAGAAGACAGAACTAACTTCAAAAATCTTAACACTGCCCTGTTAGTTCATCTCCCTGTGGAGTTAAACAAGCACCAGTGGTGGTGCAATCCACGGGGTGGGGATACACATGATTCAAAGCCAGGCTGCAACTGCTCTGGTTTGGATCAGCTTAGACCATCTTGCAACCGCACTCCAGGCGGAGCCACCCAATGTCTGCTATTTAAACTGCTTGTGATTATCTAGTTCTTACTGCCTGGCCCAAGTTTTTGAGTGGTCCTAAAAAGAGCTTCCTCATCAGATCAGAAGGGGTGGGCAGCCTCCCCTTGCTATCGGCAGCCCCTTCCTCAGACACACCTGCACAGAGGGTTTTGTGGAAATGGCCTTGTGTGATCCGTGAAGGCCACACTGAGTTCCTGCATTCCTGAGCAGGACAGTCATTGATGAGCAGTCCTCTGTGTTAAGTCAGGAGAAGCTCATCTCATGGTCAAAGCCAACCTCCCAAGAACCCACCAGCCAGGGCACTCTGGGCAGCTGTGATGAACAACCAGGATCCACACCTGAAGAGACAGATGATTTGAATGTAGAGATGCCAAGGAAAGATGGTAGCGACACACCAAAGTCTCTCTGGACTGGAAATGGTATAATTTCTTCCCCTTTCTGAAGTTTACTTTTTTTTTTTTAAATCAGATCCTGAGTAGTAAGGCAGTAAGCAAAATGGTTTCAAACTCCTGACTTTTTGCACACATAATTACATTTGATGTGTGCATACTGGTGAGGAACACACAATAGCAAACAACAAACACATAATTAAGACAGTTTTACCATCTCCAAAGGTCACCTGCTTCTTTACAGTAGTAATCGTAGAACAGTTTAGAGCCAAAACTCTGGAGGGCAAAATCAAGGATACAAAAATTAGCCACTAGAGAGGGAGAATATCCCACAAGATATATTGTGTCTTCACTTGAAAGGTGAGCTTAATTGCCAACTCTTTCATGGTCTTCCCTCTCCACCCTAGTCTGATGAGTATTTAGATCTGCTTACCCACATACATCTGTGAAGAGTACATTCTGCAAAGTCTCCTGGTGCTAGACACAGTAGGAACTGAAGATGCTCAGACAGCAGAGTGATGAGGACTACACTACAGTCATCGAGAGAGAAAAAGCCCCTAACTTCAAGGAATGAGAGGGGATGGACTGGGAAAAGATGGTGAGCTTCTGAGGAAACAAAGGGAGGAACCAGTTAAGTTAGAAGAAAACCCTGAGGCCACCTTTTAGATACCAGTCTTGGTACTGGGAAGCAAATCTATACCTACAACTTCCCGGCCTGTGACATTTTACTTTACAGCAGGGCATCTGAATGTTTGAGTGATGTAGCTTGGGAAAGGAGCAGGAGTAACATTACTCAGATTTCAAATTGCATGATGCAGGAAAATATCTTAATAGTCTGAAACTACTGCAACACTTCCTGGGGGGGATGGGGAGGGAAGTGAATAGAAAACATTTATACAGGGAAGGGAAGGGAAAGAAGGTAAGTTCAGTAAGGCAAAAATTCCAACCTATATGGTTGCAGAACTGCTTACTGGACTGAAGACACTAGAATTAAAATTTACTTACTTTTTAAGTATGTAAAACTGTTCAGCTTATTGTCAAACACTCACTTGTTTATTGCCAGCTGCTTGATTGTCAGATGCCACCCTAAATGTCTTTGGGTTGAGATCACTGCCCTGTTCTGGAGGTAATCCCGTGGCCAGCAGAGAACTGTCCCTTAGGTGCACTTCATTTGTAACATAATGGAGATTTGCATGCTCTGTCTTAAGAGAAGGACTCAAAACTGTAGCAACACTCAGCCAAGAATGTTATCTGTGCCCTCCCCCACACCCCTCCCCTCGAAAAAACCTCATGGATCGACTTCTGCTTTTTCACTGATTCTCAGGAGAAATAAAAAGATCTTCTCTGCCAGTTGCAGATGTGTTCTATTTTTTTCCTACATAATATTATGAATCACTCTAAATAATAAGGAAAGGCTATTCATCCCAAACGGGGAAGTTCTCACACACTATGTGATGATAAAGCATTTCATCCATTTGCGAAAAAAGGAGAAAACACTACCCACAGAACTGCAACATCACATCATCTGCACTTTGCTGAATGTTCACAGAACAACATTGGAAGTCATTGAAGTGTCAGATAGTGATTTCATCACGTGTCAGGCCTCGCACTAATAAATGATTCATCTTTCTCAGTACTGACACCTCAAAGAAAGGAGAAGAAAGAAATTAATAAACTTTAAAGTGAGAAGTACTCTACTGATATTATACTTCCCAAGTAAACAGAAGCTTATGCACATACAAGGAATGTGTGCATCAACAGAATTTAACCTTCCATTTATCTGAAGTGTACTTTTAAGTTTTAAAAGTGAATCTTTTACAGAAAGAAGATATGGAATTCCATGATATCATGTGTATTATACCACCATAATACAAATTGAACAAAAATTATTCTATTTAAAAATACGAGATTTCACACACCCAGATTTGTGTACTGAAACTGGATTTGAGAAGAAGTTTTTTCTGGCTTACATATAAGCGATTAATAGTTACACTGGTGACAATAAACCTGCCCCAAACTCTGAATTCTTTTACAGTTGTAAAAGAAACTGAATTCTTCCTTGAAGGTGATGAGGAACTTACATTTGACTCTAATGAAAATGGGGCTGGAAGGAAATCTGTCATTTTAATAGGAATTTACATAATAATTATTTGATGCTTCATAAAGCCGGAACATCTTCCATTGATGACAGTAGCTCTACTGGATGAGCAGGAAATCCAAACTTACATCTCCCAGAAGCTATGAACTTAAATACAGACCCAAATTGGGCAATGTACTTAGCAAGATACTACCATTATTGCTATGACACTGAAGTTTGTGAAGTCACACACTGAGTTTCCAGGCTTTTTCATTTTTCTATTTTAACAAAATGCAATAGATACATAGAAGACTCAAATTTCCACATTCTTTGTAAAAAAATAAATACTTAGGGGAAGAAAGTGATTCTAAAAACATCATAGCTGGAAGAAAAAAAAAAAAAGCTGTAACATGAATTTAAACCTTATGAAGCATTAAGGAATCCACATGGGAGAGAGACCTAACAAATGACCCCACTGTAGGAAAAAAGACTCAGTTGTAATTCATGATGAAACCATGAGGCACTAACCTACAGAAATCCAGGCTTTGCTGGTTCTGCCACTAATGGAGCTCCTTTGACTGTAGGAGATTTTTCTTCCCTCGTCAAAACAGCATCTATTATAAACAAAACACTTCAATCAGTAGACTCAAAGCTGGAGTAGCACACAGATACAAGCATTTATCCCACTTGATTCCTCTCTCCTGGAGTGGGGAAAAGAATTAGACGAAGAGGATAAAGTTTGGACTTGGACTTGGAGACCCATTCTCAGCAGAAATAATTAGGCTGGTGCGAAAACTGCTGGGGACAGAAAAAAGCCACAGGCCCCTGAGGTCTCATGTCCTACCTAAGCAAGTACTTATTTCTTTGTCTCACTCTGAATATGTATACCAGAGTTAACAATATGATGAATAGAGATCTTAAAAGCAGTAATACATAAAAGCAAATTATTCTTTGCTGTTACCCCACCTCTGTTCTGGTAGAATTAATCTGGGCATTCAGGGTAAAGATGATGTCCAGTTTCTCCATCAGTTTGATTTAGCATGACCTCTTCACTGTCAGCAGAGGAATGTAAAAGATGGCAATGAACATTCGTATGTAAGAAAATTTACATGGCTGTGGGGCAGGATGCCTGGATGATCAAAAAGCAAAGAAAATACTAAATACTTAAAACACTTCACCATGAAATCGTTTTCTTCCCTTTCCCTCACCCTTCCCCCCATGTTAAATCAGGTAGAAAAGTGTGATAATATTAAGGCTTAATCCAATTTAAATAAATTATTTTCTTGTAAATGTTAAAACAATCATTACATGCATCATTTACCCCTTCTTCTGCCCATAGTCTTAAATTATGCTCCATTATATCCAGATGGAAAAAACACATACGAAATGTTTCTTAAATATCAGAAATTTTGTTGTTGATTATACTCAGAGGTAAAAGTCATTAAGGAGTCCTAGCAAAAAAAAAAAAAAATCTTAAAAAGCATGATGGGATTTTGTGTAGCAAACTTAATTAAGAAATTTCTTTGCTAGGTTACCAACAATATTTTATTACAAGCTTAAGGTATAAGATTGTTATAGCTCTCTGTCGTGCTTGGCAGCAAAGAAAGAACACATGCAAAGAACAATCTTGTTCTTACAATTAATTACAAATGTACAAATGAGTGATATATCAGGCCCTGTCTACACTGCACAGTCGTGCATTTATAACCATTTCACCATACACAGTTATTAAATTCATGCTTTGCATCTACAGTAGCTAGATACCACATCACAGCCATGGGTAATTATGTTTATTCATGCACAGCTACCACCAGCCAGAACTGTATGTATGTGTCAGTCCATTTTAGCGAAATCTAAATCAAATAACTAGTAGCGCAGGTCTCTTCAGCTAGCTTTTTTCCTTTTGAAGTGGGCAGACTGGAAGCAAGATAGGAGAAGGCAAGCCAGAAACGCATGGGTGGAAAAGAGCAGGCGGTGACATCCAGCAGGCTTCAGCCACGGCCATTCTGGATCAGTCGATGTGGTGACAATCAGCCAACTCAGAATCTCTTAGCAACCCATCCTGTTTATCTCACAAATCCTTACTGTCCCAAAAAAGGTCTGCCACAGAAGTGGTGAGAAATCCTCTTCCCACTGGCAACACAAGTGGCTGAGGAGGAAACACCTGGGCACTGGGAAGCCCCTGGCTGCTGCTGGGGACCTCCACCTGTGGTCTGAGGATTGCCAGTGGAAGAGCCCTGCAAGAAGGTTTCTGCAGCACAGCAACCTGCAGCACACAGGACAGTGAGCAACAGCACACTGATGAATTCTCCTCAGTGGAGAAGCCCATCCCAAACCCTACCCTCATAAAATTTTAGTTCATCTAGCTGAGCTACTGGATCACAGTGAGGTGCCAAGCCTGGGTCTCGAACAAGAGCAAAATACAGCCAGCTACAGAAGAAAGATCTGTTGAGAGAGTGTCCATTTAAAGACTGAGCCAAGTCACAAACCAAGCAGAAATCCCTGCTGTGATGAGGACACAGCACCTACATACACTGTAGACACAGACCTAACCACATTGCTCAAGGCTTTTAACACTGATCTCACAGGCAGGATTTAAAAATCACCACTCTTGCTATTCTCTTCCAAGGCCAGCAAAGGATATTTTGCTTTAACCTCAAGCCTTCAGTTCATGCTTCTCCCTAGGAACATTTGTTTCACTCGGCTGTCCAAAGTCAGTCCTAGCCAGAAGACTGAATAACACCAGTCTCACAGAGAAGTGTGTCAACAAACCCAAACCACTGCAGCTCTGAGCACATTAACTCGCCAGACAGATTACCGGTTTATAGAGGGAACTCCAGTCTTTGACTCACTGGTCCATAATAGTGTTCCCACGCCATTCCCTCATCCAGACAATTCCCTCATCCTGAACGGTTTGCTAAGAAAGCCTGAGATTATTTATGTTATGCTCCATGCAGAGAAACTACAACATACAAACATATAATCATAGAGTGATGAGATGCTCCAGTTCAAAAAGCCATAAATTCTAAACAAGATTATCTTGGGTTTAAAACTCATCTTCCTGGGTTCACAAGATGAGCCATCTCATGGCCCAGATTGGCAAGTTGACATATCACAGTTTATGTAACCATACATAAGGCACACACTTTACTAGAAAGGGCTATCAGGGCTGTTGCCAAACTTTTTGTGACAGCTGCAGGCGTCATATTCTCCTGTCAACTGATTGGAGAATGGTATAGGAACTCAGTATGACAAACATATTTTTAATTTACTGTCAGTTTCAAAACTTTTAATTAATAAACACAATTGACTGGGTACATGCATGGTGCAAAGCTGGCTAAACTGCCTTGGGTACTAGAGGCAGACTTGGCTTTCTGCATGAATTTACCATCTCAGATTAATTTATCATCCAAGGGTAAACAATCATACTTTTTAGTGGTATAAATGAGCATATCCAGACTCCTCTACTTCATCAGGTAGACTGCCAGAGGCACTCAGATTGGCTTGTTCAAAGCTAGCTTTGGTACCCCTGCAATCTGCAGTACAGATCTAACCTCTGTTTATCAGAAATGCCACAGGTGGAGCAACTCCCACATCCCTGTCCCCACCCCGTAGAGATGCAGGGAGTGATGACTGCAGCAGATCCATCAGAGTTCAACTGGAAGAGGGAAGAAAGAAGGCGTCGGGATGCTGCCCACAAGGACCTGCAGAGCTGCCTGTGTACTGATCCTGGGGAAGCAATAACCTGATAGTGCTCTATATCCTGCTCTCTTGGCAATACACAGGCTTCAAAAAACATGTTTCTATTGTGACCAGATATTCACTCTAATAAACAAACAATTAAAAAAAAGCCAAAAAAGGCCAAATCCTCTCACACAACATTCCTCACAAGTTAATTACGGAAAACCACTCTCCTGGGCCAATGAGCAATCTCTTCCCAGGCCGAGCAGGAACGGAGCCTGCCGCAGCTGCTAGGCAGGAAGGGCTGGGTCCACTGGGGCTTTGAAATAAAACAAACAGCTTGTTTGGCAGATAGCTATTTCTTCATGGACTGGTCTGCAGGAGGGATCATGGAAGCTGGCTGGCTGCTGGTGTGTTGCATCCATGTCAGTGAAGAAGGCAAGTCTTCAGCTGTACCCGAATCCCTTAAGAATTACAGTGACGTGACTGACACTTGGTTGGGCTATCCATTCTCTATTGTTGCTGTTGTTGCTGGTATTTTAAACCTAAGTCAGCTTTTACCATGACTCATTTGTACACAATATCCTTAATCTACAAACACTCAAGAATGATAATTCAGCTTTATTACCCAGATTCTATGAGTCCACATTTCATAAAGTATAAGCACACTCAAGAATGATTCTTAAAATAGCCAGGCATGTACATTTCTACCTTCTCTTCAGGAAAGCAGTTCAAAAACACAGGTCCTTGTAACACTTAAAATTGCTAACCTGAACCTCTTGATAACAGCAGGCGATATCTTAAGAAACAGCTGGGGTTTTATCTCAGCCTCTCATACCAAGCTACGACATACCATCAACCCTGCTTATACAGGCACTGAACTGACAGAAGACATGGCATGAACCAAACAGAGCACAAATTCCATCTCACATCAGCAGAAGACTGAAACTACACATCCAAAGCCAGCACATATTACAAATTCAATAAAAACAGAGACCACCACTGGACTTATTACTTTAACTGTCTATCACAAACAAGACGTAAATATACCCCAGTTTTTGGGCAATAAAACTATTCCTAAGAACAAGCAAGCTGTTCTCATACTTTATTTCCTACACTCTGCTCTTTTCTTAATGATTTCATGGTGTTGACTCTGTGCATTGTAGGAGTACCTCAAAAACTGTTCAAAAATCAAAAGTAATCTAGAGCATCCAGCCTTTTGTAGGATCAGGCCTTTTCTATACCGTTACTAAACACTGAATTGTGTGATAACCTTCCTTATGACTACAACAACTTGCTACTTCTGCCCTTTCAGTAGGAGCCATCACTGTGTGTGTTACTTGATTAGTTATAAACATGGCCTTTTATTAAAAACACAGCTCCCACCATGCTCAAAATTAATTCTACTTGGCTATAATACAAATGATGTTTCAAACATCTGAAATTTATGGTCAGTTACAAGGCAAAACGATGGCTAATCTTTGGCTAGTAAATTGGACGCCAGCAGCACAGACTCTGCCAGCACTGGAGCCAAACTCAAGGCCTGATTCACCACTTTTCCATGCTGTTCATCAGCTGAAACCATCTCTGGGCAACTGAACTGGGTGTTTTTCCCAACACGAAAACCCAGTGTGTCCTGTGCTTGGGAGGAGCATCAATACTGCCTATGAAGATGGGCTTCAGCATGCAACATCTCATCTCAGAGCCGTAAGTACTCTCTCTCTTTGCAAATTAAGCCCTGGAAGACAGGCTCTGCCCAGACAGCTGATGTGCAGACAGGAAAAGCAGACATGCAAATAACAGGTTTATGGAACGGTGCTTGCTGAACTGGGAGTCTCTAGAGCCTCCAGTCCACCCTGGAGCACCAAAACCTGTGCTGCCTCTTCCCTTCCTCCCACAAAATCACCAGATTCAACTTCTACAGCAAAACTAGCCGTTCCCATTTCCATCTACCTACTCCCTGCCCTGTTTCCCAGTCCTTCTCCCTTCTCACAACCTACCTGCTTCTGCACTCATTCCAGTCCCACCCTCCACTTTCCTCTCTCAATTCTTCTTTCCCCATTCCCGTGCCACTTTTCACCAATGGAATGTTGGCAAGGCAGTCATCTTTCCCTCCCCTGCTCCACCTCTGTCCCATGCCTCTTTTGGCCACAGAAGAGGATCTTCCCTCGCCCATCAACCTTGTCCTCTCATCACAACTTTGAGTGCATTAGTCCACAAGCCTGATCTTCCCCATGGCTCAAAGTAAGCATCATACTCTCCATAAGGCTAGGGGAGAGAAGGGAGGAAGAAAGAGAGATTTTCAAATGAGCACAGAGAAGTAAGAAGAGGAGGAAGCAGGATGAAGTGCTCCTCTCCACCCTCTCTTCCATTTACTAGGACACTCCTGTTCCCCTTCTTCCTCGTAGAGCTCTTATCTCCATGTAAAAGCCTCTTACTTCAATCCAATGAAATGGTTTAAATTACTAACCCAACAAAACCAGTTCACATTTATGCAAAATTACCCTTTGTGCAGCAACTTGCACTGAAACAAAATCAGAAGTTCACATCAATTTGACAAGTTTTGTTCAAGCTTGCATACTTCTCAGGATTTCGTTCAAGCTTCTGTGCCTCAGGGGTTACTGTCCCAGAGTCCTACATCTCAACAGATGCAGAGCAACTGAGCAAACTGCAGTAAATGCTGAACAACGTGGCAAGGATAAGCACTCTTACATTGCCAGCTGTAAAAAGGAATGAAATAAAATTCAAAGAAAAGAAAAGCTAGCAAAGTACTAAAGTACTAAATTCAATAGAGAAAAGGCAGACAAAGAGCCAAATGAAGAGATTACGGTGTTTGCACTGAAAACATCCTGACAGTCCACAAGTGATATGTTTCCATCAGTTCTGTGAGCTAAAAGAATATATTAATTCAATTTTATAGTCTGTAAACTGAGGCAGTCAGAAATTAACATCTGAAGACTCTCAAAGTATCTAAAATCCAGGTTTTGCTAGTATTAAGCACTGCATTTTCTGTGAGTGTTCAAAGGATACAGCTCCCAGCAGCCTTTGGCGCAGATGCACATGTGTAGTCCTAAGAGAACGCATAGAATGAGGAACGATGCAAGAGCTACAACAGGAACACTTTAGCAACCACAGACGTATTTATTTCCCCATCTCCTCTTCTACGTTTTCAAGTGGGAGAACAAAGTATCCTGCACACTAGGAGATTTGGATCAAAGAGCTATGATGGTCCCAAGTCACAACTCATCACCCACCTGACAAGTGCAGCTATTTATGTACAAATTAGTAGTGCTGACCTGGCCACTATTAAAAGATTGATGTAAATGGCTTACCCAGCATCACACTTCTTGGCAGAGGATCAACTTCTCCAAAGCATCATTCAGCTGCCTTAACAATGAGATTATGTCTTCCCTTCTTACATCCACAAGAACACAGGAGGGTAAGAGTTCAACAGACAACACTCTCTCTCCTTCAGCATGTAGTCTAATTCATCCCCAGAGCAGACTCGCTTAATGCACCAAATAAAACCCAATCATCCTATGGAGGTGGGTGGAAATGTATGTAGTCTATTTTAAAATTATTACAAAGCAATATATAGATGTATGGATGGAATTAAGATTGCACGAGCATTTTCCCAATTCTGGCATTTCGTAACTTTTGAGTGCTTAACTTAGCCACTTTAATATCCTTTCACTCTGACCATCTGTGTAGTATCTGCCTGCACGTGTAAGTACAGCCGCTTCAAGGATCCTGGAGATGCCAGGCACCATGTCTCAATTACCTAGAGGACTTTAAATCACTTGCATAAATCTGCGGGGCACGAATCCAGCCTCTGTGCATGCAATACAGAATCTACTACACATGTAGAGCTTAAGTGCATGCTGGAAGCTGCCTGTTGGGAAACCCCTAGACCCAGATGCAGCGACATCACTTGCATGTACACCAGCTTACTATGTTGCATGGTCATTATATTTGCATTTTATATATATATTTAACAAGTAAAAAAGGTTGGGGGCAAGTGGCCAAATTGATTACCAGTAACTGGCTACTCGTATCTCTATCTCCCCATGGGAACTAATAAAAGGAAGTTCCACTTCCCTCTTCCCCCAGGGATTCATTCACAGCAGTAGTTGGTTTTCTCTTAAATAAGTATTGCAATGCCATTTTTAATATTCTACTTCAATATTACTGTAATGTGTAACAAGGCTTTAAAGACCAGAGCAAAACAGTAAGGCCGAATATGAATACAGGACAGATAGGATGTAAAGCATGACACAAAGTGGAGGGGAACCCCAGTTAGGAAATGCAGAAACCAGAATGTCAGGTCTAGACACCAACTCATGTCAGTGGCAAGGGATCTGTAGGCAGAGGCCTCTCTCTGTGGTCTCCACGTCCTTCTTAGCTGCTAGAAAGAAGAGTTGTCTGCCTGTGGTAAAGTTCCATCTTCTCAAACATGAAACAAAATATGCTATACATAAAAGCTGTCATTGCTTGTCGCACAAAAAGCTACTCTGTAGGAATATGCATTGATTTGAGGAACTTGGGGGTCCACTTTTAAAGTCTCCTACCTACTCCATCAAGCTTCCAAAAAGTGATTCAAACCTCAAAAAAACCCCCCAAAAATCCCCACACATCTCTGCAGATGGCCAACCAGATTCTAGGGATAGAAGCAAGTTCTGTATCTAGCAGCACAAAGCTACCAACCCTCTCTCACTGTCATCCTTCTCAATGTACAAAACATTTTGCCTTTATCCACACAAGACATAAGGTCTCAGAATTCAAAGCTGCATCCCTTTCATGTGTAGAAAACCTGTTCAACACTAGAGAACCTAACCTTTTCTTTTCTGAGGCATAATTCAGGTAAATACAACACAGTTGAAGAAAAGGTACCCAGAAGTTATTTTTATGAACTGGTAAGCAGCCATCTGTCCACAAAAAAATCACAGACTGCCCCCAAGACAAGGCTCTTTTATGGCCAAACTTGTCTGGCATCATGCCCTTTGTTTGGTGACTGGTGAATTGTGGCTCACGAATTCACCCCATGTTCTTTCTGCCTTCCCTGTACTGCTTGTGCCTACTGTTCTATCTGTTTGACCAATAAGAATGACAATGAAAATACTTCAAAAATTAAATAATTTTCCTTATGAACTACATATTCTTTTAGTTTTGACCTGTTTTGGCCAGCACCCACAGCAGGACCTTCCACATTAGCTTACTAAAACTCTTGCCCCAGAACTCTGAGGACACCACAAACCAATCTGCACATATATCTGCCTTCCAAGTCTGAAAGTGTCAAAAGCAGTAGTCCCTGACTAAAATTTAAAAAAAAAGAAGTGCAGTCACATATGTAAGTCAGCCATGACAAATGTTCTTTTCCTATAACCTCAAAGGGATTTTATCTTCACTGAGAAGTGAACTAGGCAAGTATTATGAGAACTGTAGTAGCTGGAGAGGTATCACCAAGGTTCCTTTTGAATGAAGTTTCTGCTCACTTTTCACTGAATTGTGCGCTAGAAGATTATCTTACATGCTAGAAAGTGACTATGTTTCACCTCTTGCTCAGAGATAACTGCACCTAGGATACTTAGTATGCACAAGGCCAAATGAACAATGCATAAAATGTGTTATTCTCATGGAAAGAAATAATCCACAATATCATCACCCCCCAAAAAAACCCATCCCAAACAAACCACACAAACCAAGAAATCCCCCTTCCCACCCAAAAAAAACCCCAACAAACCCAAACAAACAAAAAAATCCCCAAAGATTTGTGTACAATAGTATTATATTCAGATCACTGAGGTTATTGGAAAGTTTGATGCTGGACAGTGACAAAAAACTAATTGTAGAACACATAAATCTAGTTTGGGGGCTCCTTTAAAAATGTGTATAATTCCTGTAAAAACATTATTTACAATGAAGAAATGAATGAGAAGGAAACAAGGAGAAAAAGGAACAAGGAAACTCTGTCATGCTAACAGTAGCCATTTCTCAAATATCTTCAAGCAGAGTTATAGTTGCAAGCGACCATGGTGAAACTGACAATGAAACTAGAAAAAAAAAGTGATCAAATGTAATGGCAAACACTGACATCAGTAGCAGTTAACCTGTGATACTAAGTGCTATTGTACCAGCATTTAATTAATTTTGTAAACCAGTTCAGCTTCAGTATTTAAAAGGTCAGTCTCCAAAATGTACACAAGCTAGAACTGAAAGGCAAGACCCACGGCGGATACACGATACCCAGCATGTGCATAATACAATGCTCTGTGTAACAGAACACAAATGTAAACAGAGCCACGGATCTATGGGAAAGGTTTCTGCCACCCAGCCTCGAGAAGAAAATTCATTAGTTTGCACTGACAGTAAGCTCTTGTTCAACACATGGCACAAAAGCCAGTAGCAAACATAGCAACCCCGAGACTTTTAAGAGCACTCAGAAAGTAATCTCCAAAGTAAGGGGTGGGGGAATAGTTGGGTTTGCTACCTTATGTCATTTGAGAAAAGCCAGGTAAGTTTTCTACGAAAACTTTTTGCTCAATTGTTGACTCAGTAATACATGAACGGCCATCTTTGTCTCTTCTGGCTTTCCAACGTGTCTCCTGGGGAAGCACAGACACATCATTACTAACTGACGAAAAGCCAAGACAAAAGCATTTTCTTCCAAGGATGTTCTAGACCTCCATGTTACATAAATACCTCAATAAAAATACGTGAGGTCAGGAAGTAAAACAGTCCTACGAGAAATTTGCGTATTTCCAATTTAAAGGAACTAAAACGTCACTTTAGACTTACTCATAAAAAATAATCTATATTTTCCCATAAGGGACCTAAAGGAAAGGCTTCAAAAGACTAACCTGATCACAAGTAGTATTATCATAAAAGCTTGATACTGGATGAAGCCAAGTACAGACCATTTTGTATCCCATTTTTTTATTAAACAAGATTAGGAAAAGAGTCCTGAAATAATCAGCAATAAGCATGAAGAAGTTAAGGGAAACTAAGAAACTATGACATAACTTTATTTTTTCCATTTATATCTTAAACATTATTTGCATTCTATGTCTAAGGTAAAGGCAGAACATGATGGTCACTTATCTACATAAGTGAGGAAGAATGGTGTCATGGTGAAGACTCAAGGCTAGGAACTAACAAGTGAGGTTCTGGCAAGTTCTGTGTCCAGCTCTCCTTACTTTGAGCACTGACTCAAGAGTCCTGCACAAAAAATTTCAACCCTATGGAGCAGATATAATACACTCCAGAAGGGAACTGAACATAAACACTGCATGTGGAAGACAGCGTAAAGCATCACCCAAGTGTAGTCATTAGCATAGACGTGCAGCAGCTCACGGTTCGTGGTGAGTCCTACAGAAAAGCACAAATACACAGTGGGTAGGGTGATACTTCACACCAGGGAGATCATTAATGACACTCTTTTCTCCCTGTCCCTAGAGGACATGTAATTATAGAATCATAGAATGTTAAGGGTTGGAAGGAACCTTAAAGATCACCTAGTTACAACTCCCGCTGCCCTGGGAAAGGCCAAGTCCCACTAGATCAAGACGCTCAAAGGTCTTATCCAACCTGGCTTTGAACACTATGGAGTCACCACAGAATCTTTTCTTTTCCAGGCTTACAAGGCTCAACATCCTCAGCCTGTGTTTGTAGAGAAGGTGCTTCAGTTCCCTTATCAACTTTGTGACCCTTCTCTCCGCTTCCTCCAACACCTTAATCCACCATTACGGAACTGCTGGGTTTTTGCTGAAGACGGACCTTCCACTTTGGAAACTTTTTTTTTTTAAATTCAGTAAAAAATGTAATTGAAATTTATCGAGAATTTAAACTTCGGGATTTCGCACCGACACCGGGTTTCCAGGAGCCGCCGGCGCGTCCAGGGGCAGAGCCCGCCGGGGATGGCGCAGCAGGGCGCTTGTCAGCCGCGGCACCAGCCCTGGGCGAGGACGGGCCGCTGCTCCTGGGAAGCCGCCGGGCTCTCGGCGGGATTTAAAAGCACACATCCACCCGCACAGAAAGGTTACTCCCGGGCGCGCCGGGCCACCGGCCCGGGTCCCGCGGGGCAGCCCCGGCGCGGCGGCAGCGCAGGAGGCGCGACCTCGGGACACCTTGGAGACACCGAGCGAGCCCCGCACGGCGCAGTCCAGCCCGCAGCCTGTCCCGACCTGACACCGCCCGGCCGGCAGGCAGGCATTCTGTCCGGCCGTCTGTCTGTCCGGCAGACCCAGACCGCCGCCTCCGCGGCAGGCGCAGGCCACAGACACGAAGTTTTCGTGCCGCCACTTCCCAGCCCAACCCAGACACATTAATCCCCGCGCTCTCCCTGCAGCCTCCCGCGGCGCCTGCCTGCCTCCCCACTCCCTGTCAGCGATTCCCAATAAACTTCCCCCTCGCCCTTCTCCTCCCCCTCCCTCTGCCCCCACCCCCAGCCTCTACCACCGAGCGCCGCGGAGGGGGGGAAGCTGGGGGAGACAAGCGGGAGGGGGAAACCAACGTACAGGGGGGGTAGCGGTGTTGGGGAAGGACGAGCGTGGCGAAGGGGGTTCCTTGCTCAGCAGCCAATCGGCGGGCGCACGGCGCACGCCGGGAGATGTAGTTCTCTGCCGTTCGCCATTTTGTGGTGAGGGAACTACAACTTTCCCCACGAGCAAGGACAATTCTTGGGCCCTGCGCGGCCAAACGTGACTTTCAGGTGCTGCCAGCGCGGCGGGCCCCCCATGAGCGCCGAAGCCGTGGGAGGCGCGGCGGGTGCAGGGACCGAGCGGAAGGAGAGCCCTTGGCAGGCGGGAGGAGAGAGGAGGCTGCAGCGGGGCGGGGAGGCGGGCAGGGCACGGCGATCGAGCGTGCTGCGCTCTGAGGGATCGTCGTCAAACTCCCACGTCGGGTTGCGGCGTAGAGCTCGCGGCGACCTTGGCTACCGGGTAGCCGCGCTTAAATGCCAAAAACAGAGAGGTGGGAAGAGGGGTGGGAGGTGAGAGAGGGAAGCGCATGACGCTTGACCCGCATGGAGTGTTAAGCGAGGCCTGTTGCATGCGCTGAGCGCGGCGAGGGGCCGGGCGCTGCGGCTGCTGCCCCGGTTGGGAATTACGGGCGAGCCCTAGGCGGTGTATGCATGTATGTGTGTGCGTGTGTGCGTGTGTGTATATATACACACACACATACATATATATATACACACACACATACACGCGCGCGCGCACACGCACGCAGACATATAGATTAACAACGGGGGGGGGAAAAAAAAAAGGAGCCAGGTCCATTTAAAGTTGCTGGCGGAGAGCTGTTCTCATTGGTTAGGGGGGAGCTGGAGGAGCGGAGACACACACGGTGCGTGCAGCCCTCGCTGCCGCCGCCGCTGCTGCCGCCGGAGCCGCCGCCGCTGCTGGAGTTGTCCCTGCCGCTTTCCCTGCTGCAGCGGCACAAACGTGACTTCCAACGTCCCGATTATTTATCTTCTCCTCCCGGCCCCTTTCCTCCTCCAAGATGTAACTACAGCTCTGACACTAAGGACCTGCAGATCGCTTAGGCGGCTTGAGAAAGAGAAAAGGGGATATCAAGGGCGTCGTTTTTTGTGTTTAGGGGGAAATTTTCCATTATAATGCTTCACTAAAGTGAATTTTTTTTTTGTTTCCTTCGCATTTGTATTTTTTTTTTCTTTCGTCCCCCATTTCTCGGATTTATTGCTAGGAGAATCACATTGTGAGGAAAGAAAGTCGGATTACAAGATACCACTACAAACAACCCCCTCCCCCCTGGATTTTTTCGGTATTTTTTTTTTAAGTTTTTTTTTTAAATTGTCTCGGCTTTAATTCATGAAGCAATCGTCCCCTTTTGCAATCAGAATTTGGATACCAGAATGAGCAAAGAAAGACCCAAGAGGAATATAATTCAAAAGAAATACGTAAGTGGTCATAACATATATCGTTTGACTCCCAGTTTTAGGAAATGGCAGTGAATGTCAAGTTTATAGCTAATCTTGCAGCTCTAAGGCTTTGGGAACAAATGTGATGCTGAATTTGATTTTTCTGTGGTGTGGTGGGGGAGTTTCAGAGGCCCCTTTTAACGGGGAAGCCTGCTATCCAGTTCGGTTATAAAACCAGATTTGTGTAGCGATTCCTCCAGTGAATAAACGTATTGACCTCAAATGACACAATCATAATCTAGTTTTAGATGAAACGCGGGGAGCTCGAGGGGCTGCCCGCGATAATGTCACCGAACTGCATTTTCAAGCGGTTTTCTTAATTCTGTGCTTTTGCATGCTAAAAGAGGTTTATTGTTGTTTTTTGGGTTGGTGTGGATTTTTGGCTTTTTTTTTCTTTTTTTTTTTTTAATGATCTACGTGTGTCCATCCCCGTCTGGTGAAGCGGCGGCGGTGGCTGTTGGAAGCCCTTTAAGTTGAAACCGAGTGTCTGGTTATGGCGAGCTGGTTTCTCGCAGTACCACATCCCATCTCCTGTGTGCGATCCTCGGCTGCTCTGCCTTGCGATAGACACCGGAGCAGCCGGGGATCGCCTTACTGGCAGCGCGTTCCTCGGGATTGACTGGAATAATGAGGAAAATGGCTCGGTGCTGTTTTAAAATAATTCATTATGATGGCTCGAAAATTTGGGCTAATCCAGCGCAGTCTGGGCTGTATTTCTGCGTCGCTTTATTCAGCCGCTTAACCAATCCCTTGTAATTGTCTAATCCTTTAAACATATAAATGTGGATGGGTAGTTGGATTTTTGTTCGTGCTCCAGTTACGTTTTGATTGGCATAGGGCACTTTTTCCTTACGTTTGGAAAAGCAGAGGGGATTATCCATATATGCAGTAGAGCGAATAATGATTTTTATCTCTATGCTTAAAAAAAAAAAAATCGTATTTTGGAGGTCGAGTGTGGGGGGAAATACATAGAAATACTCGCTTTTGGGCGTTTGATGCGAGGCTTTAAAAGTTGTAGTTTATATCGCGTCTTGTCGTCTGCGCCGATTTCTTTCAGCGGAGGGGTGTTCCTTGGCAGGGAGGGTGACCTTCGGGACACTTTGGTTCGGTATTCTATAGATTTGGTAAAAACTGCAGTTGACTCCAGCTGACTGCCGCTATCGATTGCCCGCCCCGCTGCAACGCTGCCCGGGGGAGCTGGTGGAACGATGTGTGTGTGGTTTTGGGGATGGGGGGGGGGGGGAAGGAGAGGGAAGCTGCGTGCTATTTCGGAGCTGTCCCCTTCCTCCTTTCCAGCCCCCCGCACCCCCCTAAATTTCCGAATTAAAATACATCCGCATTGCAGAGGAAAGGGGAGCCCGGGGCCGGCGAGTTTGAAGTATGGCATCGAAACGGGAACGGCGGGTGGAAAGTCTGGCGAAACACGCGAGGCGTCCACGTTTCC
>VZTE01004907.1:1165928-1185437 GCA_013397775.1 Eulacestoma nigropectus | reverse complement strand
CTGGCGGCGGCAGCCGCAGCAACAGGTTGCCGGGGCTGTGACGGAGCCCGCGGGCCGCCGGCCACGCCGCCGCCCGGCCAGGTTCGCCCCGCTCCCCGTGACGTCACAAAGGGACGGGCCTGCGCGCCGCGGAATCTTCGGCGCCCCCCCAGCACTTCCCCCCCGCGCCCCTGACGTCAGAGCCGAGGCGGGGCGGGGGCGGGAGGAGCCCCCGGGGCAGCGCTCGGCGGCGCCGCGGGGGAGGGAGGCAGGGGCAGAGGGAGGGGGCGGCCCGGGCCAGGTGAGCAGGTGCGGGGCCGCCCTGCCGCCTTCGCGGTGGGAGGAGAGCGCCGGTCACGTCGGCCCGTGGCGACACGCGTGGTGGCACGTCTCCTGCCCGTGACCTTCGGGCGCTATGGCAGCCCGGCGGAGCTCGCCGCCGCCGCCTCCTCCTCCTCGCCGGTGCCAGCACAAGCTTCGCCTGCACCCGGAACAATGGTCCCGGTGTCGGGCCCTGCTGTCCACCCTGGGGCCCTGGTACCCCCAGCCCGGAGGTGATACTCTGCCGTGAGGAGCGAGGGCACGGCCGTCTGCCCGTCCCCCGCCGCACGGGCACCAAGTGGTGCTTCGTGGCCCTGCTCCTCTCGTGCCACTGCCAGTTGTCACAGAACCATAGAATCACAGAACGGTTTGGGTTGGAAGGAGACCTTGAAGATCACCTAGTTCCACCCCCCCCTGCCGTGGGCAAGGACACCTTCCACTAGACCAGGTTGCTCAGAGCCCCATCCAACCTGGGCTTAACCTGGCCTTGTATCAGGAGCGGAGCGCGTTCAGGCTGCTGCCGCCGTTTTTTTCTTTTCAGCATTTGCGAAATGAATTCTGAAAACAAGAAGGTGGTGAGAACAATGGAGTAAAGCCTCCGTGTTGTGGGCTGCCGTCGTGGGGCTTGGCTCCCTGCTCCGTAAGTGCTCGCAATTGAAAGTTCTCTTAAACTTAGGGAGCGTTATCTTTTGCAATTGGTAACCCAGGAATGAGGAAATCCGTGTATGCATTTTTTTTTCCTGTGGTTTAAAAACGCTATCACTTAATTTTTAAAAGATCCATGGCTGACTCATACAACTCTTTCTTCTCACTTTACCCTCCTCCTTCTCAAACATCTTTACATATCAAATATTGCCTTTTGGCTCCAGCCTCACAAAACTGACAGCTTTGTAAAGCATCCGCTGAGAAGCCAGACTGCATTCAGTATGCGCTTGGAATTAATAGTTCTTGACTCAAAAGCTTTGAAGTCTTGAACGTAATTTCACAGGTGCATTTTTCTGACTGTTTTTGTGATGCCGAATAACAAATAATCAGTTCTTGCTGGCTTAGGTCTCAGAGTATCAGACCTGGATTACTGCCTTAATATACCTGCCCGGTTCTGCCACGGTAGCAGATGGCGAAGTATAATTAAGGAGTAATGTCACTACTGTCACCTCGTGTGATTTGTTTCCTTGTCCTTGCAGAAGTAAAAGTGCTGTAGTCTGCCATGAGGTGACATGCTTCACCTACGGATGGCCTGGCAAGTCCCTCAGACAGAGGGCCAGCAAGGCCCAGCCAGGATTAGTATGCTGCAGACATCTGAGAGCTCTTGTGCCCGCTGCAGCCTTTGAAACAATACTCTCTGTTTGGGTGCGCTGATGTGGGCTCAGGGAGTCTGGGGACGGATGGTGACTCTGCAGCACCACCACCTTTTTCTGCATCAGGGGCACTTTTGCAAGAACCTGACCCTGAGCGCTCCAGGGCTTCAGCTGGACCCGCCTGACCCGCTTTTTTTCCCGTGACAGTTTGCTCATTTCTGTCCCCCAGCCCCACAACTGATGACAGGCTCTAAGTTTGACCACTTCCTACAAGAAATAACGTAAATAGGCTTCTGGCAGCAGAGATAGTATTCAGTGTACGTTGCATCTTATTGCACATCACCTTTTGGGGCTTTCTTTTGTTGGGGCTCTTTCACACTTGCAGTAACAATTCCAGCAGCATAGCACACTTAAGTCTTACTTTCTTTTCCCTGTGCGTAAAACTTACGGATGCGAGCTGCACTCGAGAGCTACTTTTGGGTTCCTCTTAACCTCCTCCTGGTCTCTTGAGGTTACAGTATTATGTTGTAAGTGGCTATAGGATAGTACATAAGTTAGTAATTAAAAGACTTTCTTTCTTTAAATGAATATTTTGCTATCAACAGATGCTTTGCCCTGAGATACTAATGAACTCCTGCTCACTCTGATGGTCTGCAAGCCAGGAGTCTGTGTACGATGCTGCCCAGAGTGAATTAGAGTGAATCAAGGCCCCTGTGAAGAGTTTCTAATGTTCGTTAAGCATTTTTACCTTCTCTTGTGAGGCCTACTAAGCCAACATTAAAAACATATTACCCTTTCCTTTTCTGTAGATGTAAAGTAATAGCTAATGTTATACATATGCTAAAGTGTGGTATAAACGTCAAGTGATTCTGTAAGGCAGTAGCATTCCCTCCGTTTTATTGTTTGATGAAAAAGAAGTCTAAATTACGTGCCTGAAGCTACATGCTGTAACGGCGGCAGAGTTGGAACTAACCTGTATTTCTGCTGCCTTCTCCAGTATTATATCCTGTAGCTTACAGGCTCTTGCTGCAAGGCATGGCATCTGCTTTATAAGGGACTACTTTACACAGTTCCAACTTTCTTCCTAATTTTCCCCCTCTCCAGTTATGGTCTGGAGTGTTAGATTAACATTATATTTTTAACATAATTAAAGAGGCATTTCGGTATGGATACTTATATTTTTTTAAGAGATGATCATACTCTGCAGCTGATAGAGACCAGTTGATACTGTGATGACTCAGCTGTGGGAGTATTACATAAAGTAGGTCAATTTTTAAATCTTGTAGTCTGAAGCTAAAGAGAATCCACGTTTAAAATTTATATTTTGTTTATACACATTACTGTTATTTCCTGGTTTGAACGTAAGTGAAAGTTCTTGAGGAGGCAGGAAATGTTTTTGGGGGTTGATTTGGGGTTTGTTTTTGCCCATTTTTATTGTATAGTGACTGATTTCAATCAACTTGACGGAGGGGAAAGACCAGCTGCTTTCATTTCTAAAGTTTCCAGTTTGCAGCAGTCAAGTGAAAGGAAGGCTTTAAGGGCAATTTTAAAGTAGGGAAAAGAAAAGCAGAGATGCGTTTATTATTTTTTATTACAAGCACTCTGCTTTTGTGTGATCTAGCAGATGTGGAATTTGCAGAGGACTACATGCTTCTTCGAAATCCAAATTTGCATTTAAAACATTCTGGTTTCCCCCTTTAGTCCTTTGCATGGTTTTCTTCCCAACTATCAATGTAAACCAAGTGTAAATGATGCATTGTTTGCCTTAGTGGGCAGACAGTCTGAAAACAATAGTGCTGATGGATTTGACTGCCTCTGTGTAAGATTAACGGGACATTAAAATTCAAGACTATTAATGCAAATTTTAGTGTTGCCAAACGTGAACTTCCCTTAAGTGCTTCCTGGTGCTGATGGCCCTAAATGTCCCTACCCCACAGGCCAAATTTTCGGCTGAGACAGTTTTAACCTGTTGTTAGGACTTTAGAGAAAAGGGTAAAATGTACCTGAAGTTTAATGTCCAAGTGAATGATGGGACATGGTACACATAGACTTTTTATACTTAATTACCATTTTTTATTTAAAGCATTTTTAAGTGGTAGGAAGCCACCAGGAAACTTAAAATCTGCAAATTGCTTATAAAATTCAGGTCTACTATGGGAGGATTAATTGGCACTGAAATTCAGATACAGGAAATAATATGATTGCCAAAATGTATTTGGTGTTCTCTTAGATCTTTGATGGGTTGATTGTTTTGCTGGCTCATTACTTCTGGGAATATTGCATGCAATTCTTCTTGGTTTTTAACGGGCAGGTTTTATTTGGGAGCTCTTGGTTTTCATTTGGAGGGGTGGGTTTATTTCAGTCAGTCACAAAAGCATTTCCTCAATGAAGCAGTAGGTAGAAGGTTTAAAACCATTTGCTGTTTCACTTGCTCGGGTTTCACACTTTCCCTTGTGTAATGACATCCTGTTCTGAAGTTGTTCCTTCAATAATCTGACAGAGGCCTGGTATTTCCAGTGGTAGGCTGTGGGAAAGGAATAAACCCTTTAATTATAGCAGTAAGGTCTTGTTTGAAAATACACTAGCTCTCCTCCCCCCTGTGTGTCCTGTCTTTTTGTCTGACTCTTCGCTGTGCAGATGAGAGATCTGAAGCTGTAAAACGCTGCTGTTCAGGTTGCTCTGCAAGGGTGGCCATGATCAGTGGCAAAGCAGAGTGGTGGCTGGGACCATTGCCATGCCAAACGCCGTGTCTCCAGGCTCGCTCGAGGCTCGCGATCACGGCTCCCTGATCTGTGAGCAGACGAATGCTGGGAGTGCACCCCATCTGCTCCTGTGCCGAGTTTATTGCCTTAATTTATGCTGCTGCAGGAAGCCGTTTGGAGTGACCAGCCTGCCTGAGCACGGAAGCAGGGAAAAAGGCCCAGGTGGAAATCATTGTTCCACTGGTACACATAGGGAAGATGTAAAGCTGCTTCAGCATTTCTGCAGCAAATGTCTCATCCTGGACTGATGCGTCACAAACAATATCCCCTATTTTTATCTGGGGCACAAAAACCTCCTTTTATTGGGCATAAAAATGGGGTTGTGTGATTAAAAATAGACACTGAAAACAAAATGAGAAAGCTAAACTAAGGTCTCTATATACTTTCTGCATCTAGGTCAGGCCTGTGGAGCCAGAGTAGTTTCTGGTCAGGTTCAGTTTATTGCCTGTAGGATTGCTGCAGACGGAATCAGACATTTTGACACTGCTAAAATCAGTTCAGGGGAAATGTGATGATGCCCCCAGAAGAGTTCATAATTGTATCACTTGAGGGGCATGATTTAATCCTTTCTAAATGTCTCTCCTCTGTAATCTGCTTCATCTTTCCTGTGTGGCTTCTTGCCATCTTTTCTGCCAGGTTCTTCCCTTGATTTGCTCTTCAAAAAAGGCAGCCTTGGATCTGTGACTGAGAAGAAATGCAAATAATAAGAAGTTGAGAAACTGTGGCTTGCTGCTGTACTCCAGGAGGGTTTGTGGTATTTGAGTCCCTGTGCTCTACTTTCAGTTCTTTAAGCTTGCCTTGCTGGTCTGACATCTTTAGGATGACGTGATAGTTGCTGGAGATTAGCATATTTTGGCACACACATGCTATGATGACTGGCTAACGATATTTACAGCGTTCAAAAATAAACCATGGGAGCTCATTCTGACATAATCTACTAATCTTAGTTTTGCACTTTGATACTGTGTTGTCTGAGCCAAGTTAGGATAACTATATATTGCAAGCAGTTCATTTTTAGCTTTGCTTGCAGATGAGTGTTGAAGCAATGCATGTTTTTCAATTAAAAATGATGGGAGTGAATTTGGAGAAATTATCAGCTCTTTCAGCTATATGCTTATTCCGTGCCTATTTTTGAAGCAGTTTTATGTGAGTGGGTAGAGATACACGCTGCACAATATTTCTGGATTTGTTGTGTACTGGCATTTTGATGAGGTTATTTTTTTCCTTCACTGCCCACAAGAACAGGATGGTCTTCTCTGCCCTTTCCCACATTTGTATGTTATGGGAAGGACTTTCTCTTTGAGGATTGTGCTTTATTCTTTTTCTGGTTTAAAAAATATGTGACTGCTTGGGGTAAACTTTAGTCTTGTGCTAGGCATCTTGCTAGTCATGCTTCATTTTGGGGAGTCCAGCCAAGAGAATAAGCTTTTGAGGCTCCTCAGTGACAAGAATTCAGTTTCCCCTGGACCTTGACAAGTCCATTTAAACAGCTAAATAACAATTTTCTAGCTACATTTTTGAATGGCCTGCACGTTTAAGAACTGCAGTGAGGAACCTGGCGATGTAAAGCCTGCGAATCAAGTCAGTGGCAATGTATATATATTTTTTCAGGTTGCTGCTATTAAAGTGGACAGAAACCATGAGTCTTGGACAAAGTCTGTTCAGTGTCTCACTCTTTGAGATGCTTATCATTTTTTTTATTAGTTGTTATATTTAGCATGTAGTTTCTTGTGCTGTTCTAAAACTGGGAGTCTTTATGCCCACGAAGTACATAGCCTAGAAATTGCATTTAGATTTTTAAGATGCTACAGGCTACCACCATATGTTTATAGCTTTTTTTCTTTTTATAAGATACCCATTAGGCAGACTGAGGGTGACTTAGAGAAGGGATATGTTTCCTTCTTTCTCGCCTTTTTTACTTTATTGATATTACTTTCAGCCACTTTGTCCTACAGTTCTTTTTGGTACATCAAAGTTGTAAGCCAAATCTCTCAGCTGCAGCCTGCATGTTAAAACCCCCCAAACACACATTTCCAACCCTGCACATATGCCAGATGAATTAACTTAACTCAATTTGAGCTGAAAAAAACCCTAGAACCCAACCTGCTTTTGTTTTGATTTGAGCGCTACAAAACTTGGTTCAGACTTCTGAGTTCATAAAACTCAAAACCAAGTGAAAAGAAGGTTTTCTGTTATTGTTATTTAAGTTGACTGGTAACTAAGCTGGTGTTGCACGTGGCTCCTTTTTGGGTGGTGTTCCAAGTGACCGGTCTTAATTTGAGTGTATTTCACATGAGGATGACCTAGATGGACACCTGAGATGTGGTTTTCTGATTGATAGTCACTTTTTTACCCCTTTTTGAAGTGTAATGATAATGATGATAATTCTCATGGCCTGTTGCCACGTTGCAGACTGGTAAAAGAGTTTTCAAATTTAAGACTAAGGCACTAGTAGTAGAAGGACTGCCTTGTTGTTACAATCTTGCTTGGGTGTAGTACAGCTTTTAATAAATTACTAGAAGAAATACTACTCCAAGTAACTTCTGCTTTATAGCCACAAATGAAAGGGATGTTCTCTGGTCTCAGAAAGCCAATGTTAATTTTTTGTTGTAGTTATTCAGCTTATAATGGGGACATAGTAATATCATTTTTTAAGACAAGTACCTTCATATTACTTAAAAGCTGGACTTAGGGCATGTTACAATAACTGTAACTTGTGAATTATTTATAATTTGAAAGAAATAATGGTTATCCTAATGGCAAATAATTTTGAATTCGCTTTTTTCTTTTTTTTTTTTTTTCCCCAAATCTGTGATGGCTTGAACCAGTAAAAACAACAAAATAAGAAGTAGCTGTCAAGAGAAGCTGTCCTGTCCTGTTCTACTCTCCTCTTTTTCCTAATCAGGGGTTGAAATGTCCTGTGTATAGCTTAGGCATTTTGCCTTCAGTAACAGTGTTGTGAATGTGGAGACCAGTGAGGTGCCTAGTGCTGTGTTTCTGTGATTACGCTAAGCCTGCACTGCACTGGAAGAAGCGGTTCAGCCTTCCCTCTGGCTGCCTGTTCCCCTTCTTTTCTGCAGGCTGACGTGTGCCAGGTGATAACTCCCACCGCAGACTGGGGACTTTGCAGGTTAGAACTGAACTGACAAAACATGGTTGATTTTTAATGTGGATTCATTTAATATTGCAGTTTGTGATGTAGCTGGAAAAGTACTTGGTCCCGGGAAAGTGTTACAGGGACACCCAGTGAAGTGGCAAGGGAGGGTAGGATTGCATCTGTTAGCAATAGAGTGAGTTTAAATGGGCTGTGAAATTATGACTAAATAGGAGTCAAGATACATGTTTTATTTTGTAGCAAGCAAAATTAGCTGTCCTTGTCTGTTCTAAGGGTTGTTCGGATTTAGATTTTGCTGTAGTGCCTTACTGCTGGAAGCATTGTGAATATTAAATAACGTTGAAACGAAGTTAGGCCTCACAGGTGAAAATGAAGCTAAAGGTATTTGTGCCTGTGGTGATGGCAGTGCCATAATAATTTCCAAAGTGCTAAAATCAGTTCAAATAGAATTCAGAATGTACTACTGTTACATGTTACGCATACTTAGGTAGGATTTGAACAATTTTATACTTCAACGAGAGAAATAAAAAGAGGAAGAAAAGAAAATTAAGATAGCTGTGCCACTGGAGGCTAAGTTCCCCTCCTGAATGTGGTAGAAGAACTAGTACTCTTTTTTAGTTCCACAACCACACATGCCCATCCCATATGCAAGAGCTCCACTGTGGAAGTGAAGCCAGTGTATTGTTCTATTTTCTACATCTTAGGATAAGGACCTGCTTACATAAGGGAAGTTCATCCAGAAATTTCCCATGGCTTTATTTGTTTTATTTTGTACCACTGAATAATAAGTTCAGATAGCTTCTCTTGTTAAAACTACTCACGTCTATTGAATGTGCAAACAAACTGAAGTGCTGATGTATTTTTGCCCCAGGTTGTCAAGTAGTCTGAGAAGGCCAAACCATGTCAAATTAAAAAGCTAAAAAACCAAGGCTTCCTTTAATTATAGGAACAGCAGGATGTGGCATCACATGCCTTTTTCTCACCATTGAAGGCAGCAGTGGTGGCCCTATGAATCATTCCTTCATGGTATGGCCATATCAATACAGCCAAAGAGCTGCGTGTGAAATAGGGTCACTGAAATTATCAGACTTAAAGAGTAGTTATGCCCAGGCTCTTTTTTCTTCCACCTTCTCACCTGTACATAGTCTGGTTTCAGTGCAAGCCTGCAGGACATTTTAGGGGTGCAGTTAAGGGAGCAGCGAGGCACAAGGACCTCTTTGGCTTTGCTGCAGATTAAAAAGATGTGGAATTGGCACCTTCAGTTTCAATCCAGCAAGGCACTGGAGCACGTGCCTGTCTCAAATGTATTAATACTCTTACTGACGTCAATTGCAGTACTTGGAGCTTATGAGTTAAGCACACGCCGAAGAGCTTTTCAGGGCTGGAGATTTTGCCGGTCCTGTGTAAGAGTGTGCGCAAGTATTTGCAGGCAGGAATGTTAGTTTGCTAAGAGGGTGATAGCCATTTAGTGGTTTTAATGGCTTTACTAAATGTAGTACTGCCTGGTCTTGGTTTTATTTTCCTGAAATGTTTCTTTTTTTTTTCTTTTTCAGCCTCTTAATATTTTATTTAAAGTAATAACTGTTATTTTTCTTTCCTTACTCTTCATTGTAGTGTGCACAGTATATATGCACAGTATATAAAAATGCCAGTACTATGCACGCATATATGCATGCGTGCATAGTACTGGCATTTTTACAATTCACTCCCCCCTCCCTTCTCGTCTTCCGCTGCTGTGCTCTTCTCTCTCATTTCTGTGTATTTCTGACTGAGCTCCCCTATCCACTTTGTCCCTGTCTGGGGAAATTAGCTCTTACAAAGTTACTGCCGTCTCTTTGCAAGAAAGAGAAATGAACTATTGTTGCAGTATTATTTTCTTTTCCTGAAGGCCAAATAGGGAGATGAGGCAAGGTTCATGCAGCTCGTTTGAGGGGCCAGCTCCATAGGAAACACTTTGGAAGGGGAGGGATTGTACTGTTGATACTTGTCTCAAGCCTGTTGGCAGAATTTGAGTGTTGGTTATAGAAAATACTGGCTGTGTGTTTATGTTTTGCAAGGCTCAACAAACTGTTAATGCACAAATACTGTGGCGGAAAGTAGAACGTGGCCCTGCTCATTCCCTTTTACAGTCCTTTTATGAACTTTTGGGAAATCAAATCCTGCTGATGTGAGCATTCAGGAAAGGCTAATTTCATATTTCATATACATTAAAGGCTTTTATTTATAAGCCATTAATATTCATACTTTTTCAGTCAAGAGCAGCGTTTTGTGACACGACTGACCAATTATAAAAACCACTGCATAGCTTCCATTATTGAAAGGGGTTCTGTAATCTTCATTTGAGTATGATCTTCCAAAATAACTAACGATGGTCAGATTTCTTCCAGCCTGGGTGACAGAGCAGGTATAATGATTTCTGGACCCTGTTGCTTTGGAGAGCAGGAATACAATTTTCAAGAGAAATATGCTGAGAAAAGTATGGTCTCTTAAAGTCTTCTGGGTAATATAATTTCTTTATCTAATACTTAGTATATCATTATCTTACTACTTGAGCTGGCTCCTGTGAAAGCTGGTTATCTGTTGTGCAAAAGAAGGAAATGTGTTTATGATGTAAGTAATTATATGTGTCTCTGTACCCCACACCCCCCCAGCATATTTTCTTATATACTTGTTGATTCCTTTTCCTTTCTTGGTGTAATTTTATGCCTGTTACTCTTGCAGTCAGAGATGGAGTGAGATTAATTCCCTGTAGGCATTTTGGAAATTACTGGTTCTCTAATTTTGATGGAGGAAAGCGAAGGGGTAAACTGTTACTTCCTTTTCTTTATGCTCGCTTTGCTCAGATCCTGCCAGTGGTGAGCCTGTCATTTTTTCCCCCAGCAGACTGCCCATCTCTTAAGGCATTATAACCACTGCTGTCCTCATGCCCGATGGCTCGTCAGGCCATTCCTGCTAGGCTCTGCGTCCTGACCCAAACGGGATCAGAAGCAGCATTCCTGCACGCATGCCTGTCTGTATGAGTCCTGCTTTCCTCTCTGCAGTAGCATCAAGTTGACCACAGGGATTCCTTGGCAAAGTGGTCAGAAATTTTTTTTTTTTTTTTGCTTTTTGGAACTTTTTTTCTGGGTATGCCTTTGTCTCTTACTTTTCTTTCTCTCCTTTTTGTATCACTGTTCATTTTGCATAACCACAGGTAGGAGGTACTGACTGACTGAAGGACTGCCTGGTTATCAGCAGTCTCAGAATCTGTGTCCTTCACTTCAGAGGTGCTTCAAATCTTTGTCAGTTTATCGCCTGCACTCCCAAAAGGATGACTGAAGCTTCATCTGGAGCTTTGTTGGGAGCAGGAGCATGCTCAGCTCTGGAGAGCTAACTTGCCCTCCAGCACAGTTTGTGAAACAAAGGTTAGCATAATGTGAGAAAAATGGCCAGGATATCTGTCTGTGGTTGGAGTCCTGCTCGTGTGGAGGATGGCTTGTCCTGAGTTCTTGGTTAGGTCCTACCAGTGTCCCTGTCTTTAGCCATCTTGGTGGTATTTTTGCTGCTTTTACTTGTGTGCTCTCCCTCAGCATTGTGTTGTGGTCATGTCTTCAGAAGGTCAGCTACAGCTTGTCTGATGGACGTGATAGCATAGGAGGGATCTGTTTCTTCATCCTTTACAATGGAAGAATAGATATGATCACACTACGCTGTTACCTTTGGAAGAAGACTTCGAGGGTGTCTGTTCAGTCATGCTTTTGAAGGTGTTCTGAAATTGTTCCCAACTATCCTCTGTATAGGTGATTTATCACCATTCTTCTGTACTCATGGAGCGGTAAATCACATCTTGGCTGAAAGGTTATCCTTTCTTCTTAAAAGACTTAATGGTGCTGTACTGCTTCTTCCTTAATTTGATGCTCTCCAAATGTCCAGGTATTTTTTCCCCACCAGAGAAGACTCAATATTTTCATCAGAAACCCACATGTTACAGAGCTGAAGCAACAGTGTGGTGCTTCAGCTTTGAAAGGTCATTCCTCTGTGTCAGAATGCCCTTAAGATAGTTTCAGCTGGTTTCCAAATTTCCAATCCATTGACTTTCTCAGTGATTAGATCATCTTCAATAAAAGCAAGGATCTGCAGGTGATCTGGGGGATTTAATACATAGTTTAATTTCAACATATGTGAATAATGTTAAGCCTGTGCATAAACTAGTCTAGTTAAGGAGAACAGGGTGATCTCTTGAGGCAATCCTTTGAAACAAGAAGTAATATCTTTTATATTTTTAAGTACGTAAGAAGGAAGATTGAATAGCTGTCATTATTTGAGACAAAGACTGTAAGAACAATGCTAATACTGGCTGACTGATCTACCGTTCAGCTTAGAAAGTAGGACATCTAGTAAGGGAAATCTTGGTTATAGTGAACTTCTTATCAAGGCTCCTAATCCTGTCTTAGATAAGAGAATATAAAACTGTCAAAACCAGGGTTTAAAATCTGCATCTCCCAGGTTGCTGTAATTTGCGTGGTGTTTTTTTGTTTTTTTTTGTTTTTTTTTTTTCATTTTTGTAAATTGGTTTGATCGTTTTTTCATGCAGGAAGTCCCTAGGGAGAAACCAAGAGAATTTCCACAATGACACAAGCCTTTAGGTTCTTGAGGGTGCAAGTGTCTGCTCTCAGGGCTACCCATCTCAAAATGGTGTCTTCTTACATTGATGTATTTCATACTTGGTTCATGCCACAGCATGAGAAAGTTTTCTGGAGCAAAGTGTAATGCTATACAGCCTCATTTCATATATTTTTCCAGAGCCTGGCATGTCTAATGTCTATCGAAGTAAACTTGCATAGATACCGAGTTGGCAAGGTTGGTAATCTCACAGCTCTCTCTGTAGAAGATTCGTGTGTCTGGCTCCTCCTGATCTAGGTTGTAGAGCTGCTTTATTGTCACTTCTGAAAAGTGGTTCTGCCCACGTTTTCTCAGTACAGCGGGTCTCCTCGTTATTGTCAGGTTGACTTTCTAGTGTGGAAGACCAATGCAAATATTACTAGGGCTTAATAACAACCTCCCTTTGGATGAACATTACTGTTGTGATAAAAATGATAGGAGGTTGGTTGCTCATTGATTTGTGCTTTTTGGCCATCTTCCAGGATGAAACTAACTTCATTACGCAAGAGTTTCAGAACACTGCAGAGTTGTTCATTTATTTCCTTCAACTGTTATTGAGCTGACAGCTTGCCTTTGGAGGGTCATATGTTCAAAAGCTGCCAATTGGATCTTGCTTCATTTTAGCCACATGTGGCACAGAGTCTGAAGTGCATTTCATCCCTAATATCCCCCCTCTTTTTTTTTTTTTTAACCCCCTTTTTTACCTTTTCCTCTCTCTTCTTTTTCCCTCATTTCCTTCTGCTGAAAATAAAAGTGGTGTGGGAACAGAGGCAATGCCACAAATAAAAGGAATTAGGGTTTTTGTTGTTGCTGCCTGTAATTTTGGTTTCTCTTAATAAGACTTGAGTTTCTCTGGTTAGATAGTTCTGCGTTGTGGAAAAATGCATGCGTTTCAAAAATGGTAAATGGAAGATATTTTTCATATTACTATTTTTGCTAACCATGCTCCTACCTCTAAGTTGGCTGCTTATTTCCAAATTGCTCCCTGTGACTTTGTTTTTCTCCTCCTGCTTCGTCAGTGCTCTCTGCTTCTCTTAGGGTACCTTTCCTTGGTAAGCCTGTATGAAGTTGGCACGGGAGGACTTTATGCACTCCGCTAGACGAAGGAGAAATGGAGGGGGGGAAGACAAACTTCATGTAGTATCTGCCTTTGTGCTACTTGAAATCAGAAAGTGTATTTCTGTTGTGGCACCCAGAGAAATGGTTTCCTCACATTCGGCAGTTGTGAGGACAGGCTTAAAATTTTTTATGTCAGTAGGGTAGCACCTTGAATTCTTTTAAGTGTTTCATACAACTTAGCTTTGTTTTTTTAATATCTCTATGCATACCTGAGAAACAGATGTTTTTGTGGTTCAGTCTTAAAGAAGTATTCTTAATAACTACGCAAGATGAGCTGAATCGTCTATTTTACGAAGTAGGCAACTTTTATTTTGATTTCTCTGGCCTCTTAAGTACAATGTTAAATGCAATGGAAGAATAGTTTCAATTTTGAACCAATGTATTCTGTCTGTGAAAAATTTTTCAGTTAATTACTTTCAAATTTTTTTTCCTGAGTAATTCTTGACTCTTTTTTTCAGTATTTATGTACCTGTAAAATGGAAAAATAATACTTAAGTATTACTATGCAGTGTTAAGCTGCTTGCTTTAGTCCTGAAAAAAAACCTCTTAACAGTTCTATCAGATGAAAGCACGCATATGTCCATTTCCTTTAAGATTTTGTCTCAAATTCCTTCTCATTTCAAGAATTGTAATTTTGATATTTGTTTTAAATTCATACATGTGTTTATACATTTATTTTATAAAAGTTTGTCGTATATTTTATAACTTTAATGTGGATTATTTCTTAATTTTGCCTTGTTTCCTGCTTAAGTGGTATTCTGTAATTACCTGATTCACTCTGGTTGTGTGTAAATGAAACTATGAAATTTGTTGTCAATTAGCAATCAATGTGGTATCCATATTTTTAAATGTTATAAATTGCCTATTAAAGCTAATTTTCCAGGGCATCTCTATCTCCGTTCTTATTGTAATGCAGAATATTTTACAATAATGCCTAGGTTAACAATGATAGTCTTGCTGTATTGTGCAAAAAAGGCTTCTGTGCAGACCCAGCTGGGTTTCAGGCTTAATTCATTGCTCTATGGTGGGATCACCACAGCTGCTGTGGGGCCTTTACAAATGCAAAAAAGCTGTCAGTGTTTGTTTCATCAGATGCATAAGTGATGAGGCCAAGTTGAGGAATCCATTCCAGCGCGGTGTGCATGCTGGAGGCATTATTGTTTACAGAATTAGTGTCGTAATGCTTTAAAATACATGGTGCATGTTTTACCTTAGAGAAGAATATTTTAGGAGTAAGATGGTTTAAGGATCCTCTGCAATTTAGTCCCCGCTTCTAACAGTGTTTGCCCTGACTCGTGTAAATGTGCATCTGAATTACTGCACTGTACCTGCCTCGGACACGAGTAATTCAGTTCTCCTGTCTTGTGCATCTTTTTTGCTAGTACTTTGATTATCGTAAGCAGTCACAATTAAATAACTGCACAGCTTTAATGCAGATTTTTGCCTCCCCCCCTTAGCTGTCAACTGGAGGAGTTGTGCTGTCTCCTATGGTCACTAGAAGTCAGAGTACTTCTTTTTGCTGTCAAGGCTTGAGCGAGGTTCCTTCCAACCAATTAGCAAGTAACGATGATTGGTTTCAGAGAGGGCTTCTTAAGAATGCAAAGCATGCCTCCGTGCTGGGGCTGAGCCCACAGTTCCTCTACCAATTCTCCTTTCCTTTGCTTGCAGCTCCAGAAATGTAACATGAAGTAGGGCTTCTGCTTACATGATGCCAGACTGGCTTTTGGGGGCGAGGGTGATGGGGTTCAGGTCTTAAATTGTTTTTCTGTGGGAACACTCGTGATCTTTCAGTCTTTGTTGCAGTCTGTTGGCTGCGTGCGTGAGGTTTCATTAGGGCAAGCCACCCTTCCCATATCATGTAACTCCACCGATAATAGGCATTGCAGGAATTTTAACTAATGCGCCGTTTAAGCTGTTGTCGCTACGATTTTATTAAATGTGCTTGCAGTGTGGAATTTTGCTAATGCTGTAGAGTGATCTGTTATGCAAATTGAATGTAAGAATGGGCTAGTGGGGATTTGTTGTGTGTATGTTGGAGATCTGTCTTGTGCATTTGGAAATGAAATGAGCTAAACAGTGTTGGTGCAGACTGCTGCTGAAATGTTCAGGCAGCCTTTGCTTTCCTGGTTGGGGGTGCAGTATTGTCACCCCAGGGGCGAAGTCTGGTTTGTAGGGAGGGGTGCATGTCTGGAAGCATGCTTGCTGCTGGGTGCATGCTGGCCGTGTATGGGTGAGCTGAAAAACATGAGTGTAGGATACTTTAGGCACAGTTGTATACAAATTAGATGATGAGATTTATTCTGGCTGGTCGACGTGGCCAGTCAAAGCTGTGTTCTTGCTTAAGCCCTTCTGCCATAATGCAGGCAGATTCCTCTGCTGGAGCAAATGATGTTTAGTTCAGTGCACGACTGGTGGTATCCATGTTTGGTGGCTGAATTGTTGGCCTGTGGCTAAAGCAGCACTGCTCCAGGTGTGATATGTGACAAGGATACATACCCTTGAGTCCTGCCCGGTGAAGTGGGAAGGCAAGGACTTCAGCTTCTTTTTCAGCTTTGCTGCTTCACTGAGGCACATGAGCTGCTGTAACCCCAGGAGATGTGAGAGAAAGTCACCTCCTCCCTGTGCTCATCGCTGCTCTTGTGGCCTCTATTATCTCTCAGCTCAGGCTCAAAAGGTGACCAGCCTTCTCTTCTCATGCTGTTCCAGGGAGCAGATTGCTTGCAGCTTTCCCTCTGTCAGCACTTCGTAGCTAGGAAAGCAGCAGCAGCTGAAAGAAATCCCTACCTGGCAGCCGGTGCCCTACGTTCCTCCCTTTCCTGCACCTCATTTACAATCGCTGTAAGCGCTGCCATTTATTTCCCTTGGAGTCTCTTTTTTATTATTTGCTGCTGGCTGCGGGACTGGCAGTGGCATGGGAGGGCTGCCCTGGGGGTGCTGAGCTGGGGTGTAGCAGCAGCAGGCGCTTAAGCAGGACCTGGAGGAGCTGTGCCGGCAGTTCTGGCTCTGTCCCTATGGCGCATAGATTGGGGAAGAAAGGCAGTGGGCTTTGATTGCAGCTGCTGGATGCTCAGCATAGTGCTCTCTCTCAACAGAGGTGGAAATGCACTGAATGTTTTTTAAGGAGGCCGTTTTAAGAAAAAGCAAAACCTCCTTGGCAAAGGTCTGTCCACTTTTTAATGTGTAGGCCCTTAGGCCTTGCTTGGCCTCATGGTGCAGTACTTTGGCTCTGAAATGTGGATGGAAATAAAGTGTTTGAGCACATCATGGGGCTTGTGTATTTTGGGGGCATGGTGCAGTTACAAGCAGCCTTTGGTGATGCCTGCACAGGAAAGGCTGAGCTGGGAAGCTGCTGGTTTTGGTGTAGACATGGTGTGGTGGATGGGCAGCTCAGCTACTTTTATCCCCCAGCATTGGAAACATGCTTTTGTGAGAGACAGGGAGTCCTCTCAGGCAGAAAAGGGTGTTGGAGCACCAGGAGGTGAGGTTTGTGCCCATGATGTGGCTGCTCCCGTGCCCCATCCCTGAATTGAGCAGATTGAAGTCAAGCAGGGATGTGAATTCTGTGCTGTGGGTGACGCTAATAAGAGGCCAGATTCTGTCCTGAATGCCACAAGTACTCCGTGAGGAGACGGGAGTCGTGCAAATTTGTTTCCTGAGGTCTTCCTCCCATTTTCCTCTCACTCTCTGGTGTTCCATAGGTCATGTGGCAGAAAAAAGGAAATTTTTATTAAATTCAAAAGCTGGAAGGAGGAGAAAGGGAATGTGACTTTTTCCTCTTTTCCCAGGGCAGGCTTGTTAGCTGCCTGCACTGTCTGTTCCAGGAGCAGCTGCTGCTGTGTCCCTGTCCTTGCTTCAGCTCTGAGTCCCATCTGACCCTTGAGTTCAAGCTTAGAGATAGAGCTGCTTCATGGGAGTATTTTAAATGTTCAACCAAATTATGTACAGTATAATTCTTCTTTTCTTTTTTTCGCATTTTTAAAAAACAGGCATTGTTGTAGAACCAGGGTTTAGGAAAACACAGATTTTGAGCCAAATCATCTTTGTGGTTTCCTGTTGCCCTTTGGGTTGCTGGTAACATGCCAAATCATGTTGGTAAAGAAAACACTTCAGTAGTTACATAAAAACTTGGGATACATTTAGCTGTCCTGAAAAATGCAGTAATAATGTTTTAGGTGTAATAAGCATTTTTATTATTCTTATTAAGTTTGCTCCCCCTACTCTGATGTGTTAAGCCACTAATGAGGAAGTAATGGAAACTGGGATTCCAGTTTTTTATTTTGACTCGTTAATGCATTGGCTTTGGAAATAGTCTTGCAGTGCTAATGGGAATGTTTGCTATGCCAATGTCAGGAATGTATTTCATGATAGGAGGCTGTGTTAAGCAATTGTCTCCTTGTTGGTGAATTGGCTCTTGATGGAGATTCAGAAGAGCTTATTTTAATTAGGCTTTGTTTGAAAACATGGCTCAATCTGCTAACTGAGGTAGGTGCTACTTGCCCGTGGACTTTTCACAACGTTAATGCAAAATTCCAGGATACTTGCTTTTTCGGCATGATTCTTCTTCCATCCTGTTTGTATGAGGAAAAGACAACTGCAATAAGAACATCGTATTTTGTATTAGGAAATGAAAAAAACTCAAGAAGCACGTGGTTAAAAACAGTATTTCAGAACATTCTGCTGGAAAGTTGGATTTTGGATGAAGAATGTGGAGGTAGTGTGCTGTTACTAACAAAGCACCAAGGCTTTGGAGGCAATGCATTTGCCTTGGGAAAGCAGTGGTGAGCACTGAAAACCCTGACACGAGCTCTCTGGGGAGACACTGCTTCTCTCTTGCTTGATACCCACCCTCGCTGGTGTGCTGAGCTCTTCCTGTGGCAATTGTAACCCAGGGGAGAGCTGCTTTCCTGCTTCGGTTGGCAGAAGGCATGTTAATATGTGGCCGCCCCGTCTGCTTTTCTTTTAAATAGCTCGCTATCATTCAAGGCTGAGGGAAGTACAAAACAAACTCTGAAAATATTTCAGATGCTTTAATTAAAAGTCGTGGAAGTGGAGAATTAGAGCTGCTGCTGTGTTAGGACGGCTTATTCAAACATGCAGTTTAACCAGTTAGACTGCAAGGTGGAAAATGCTAGAGACTGTGTATCTGAATTAAGCAATTTTAATTTGGTCTTTCATCTCTGTCATTACCGAGGGATATCCTGCAGGCTGGTTTAATGAACTCAATCTAGAGGTGTGTAGAGGCACATCTCTTTGCTTGACAGCAGCAAGATGGCATGCTATGACTGGCAGACATATCTTCAGCTTGTGTAATTGTCTGCTCTTGTCATATGATGACAAATGGAGCGATGATCATATTAAACAACAAAAAGTTCAAAGTAACACGAAGGCTCTGAATAAACTCTTGGAATCAAAGAGATTCTCACATGACAGCATGTCAGCATGGGTATTTTTAGCCTGAATTAATGCAGCTATAGGAAACTCCCCTCCCCCAGAGAAATATTACTGTGTGAAGTTAAATGTCAGTCAGAATTTTTAGGTTAAATTCTCCACTTCCTACAGGTGTGGGTGCTTGTCTTGTTAGCACTCAGTCTGTGCTGCACACACAGGCAAGGAGAAAAGTGTCTCAGGTCAGGAGTTTAAAAAATAAATAAAGTAGTAACTAGAGTTTGTCTGTAGACTGACAAAGCTGAGTTTTTTTGAATGAGTGTCTTCCAAATCCAGATGCTCTGAGGATGAGATCATGCAGAAAAAATTCATCAGGAACTGAGCATAGTTGGGAGTTCTGGCAATTATGTTTGAGGGTAATATAAATTCCCTTCTTTCCCTTGTGTTTATTCAGTTTTTCATCCCATCCTGGGTGAAAGCTAATGCACTTCTCTGCATTATGGTGTGAGGTTTTGGGTTTTGCAGAAGAAACTGTCTTTCTGATAAAGTCTGAAGTCAAGTAGCATTTTTCCTTTTGTGAATAAGAGGATTCTGCAGAAGGGAAGTACCATTTTGAAAAACGAGGGAAGTTGATTTAAAACAAAATGCAGTATTAGAGCATTAGGAAACAGGAGCTAATGGGACAGAAGCTTCTCTCTGTGGCCCCTTCCTCCCCCTTTTCACATTAGAACTGGCACTGAATGTAGTTAACCACGGTGGAAAATGAGTGATACAGATTTTCAGTTTTATTCAATTCTTGGTGCTTATAGTTTTTCACTTTGGTTGGTTGGTTGGTATCTCTCCATCACAGTTTTAATTAAGATTTCCTTTTTTTCTTCTTCTTCTTCCC